>CM056371.1:55880668-56033179 GCA_029641205.1 Citrus maxima
TTGCTTGGTCAAGCAGATCCTGACATGCTTGGCTTCCTGTCTCGCCATAAAACAGGATTTGAGACTTTGGAGCCTTTACACGCCTTAAAAACTTTTTGGAACTTTGGTGGTCTGCTCGCCTTCGCTTGGTTGAGTAGATCCTGACATGCTTGGCTTCATGTCTCGCCATAAAACATGCTTTGAGACTTTGGAGCCTTTGCACGCCTTAAAAACTTTTTGGAACTTTGGTGGTTTGCTCGCCTTCACTTGGTCGAGCAGATCCTGGCATGCTTGGCTTCCTGTCTCACATAAAACAGGATTTGAGACTTTGGAGCCTTTGCATGCCTTTTTAATAAACTTTGATTGGCTTCTCAACGCTAGCCTAGCTCTTCTTTCTTAAAACATTCTCATATTGAGTAACTTTCAAAAAATTAATTTAACTAAGTTATACCATCATCCCTAATATGAACAAAATCAATTTAATGAATATAAGATATCATTATCTCACATAGCAGGATTTAGAGAAATAATTAAATTTTCATAGAAAAAACTGCTTGTAAATCGAAATATAACTTCTGACCTGTTCTGATTCCTACAAATGTGTACCTTCAATGTGCTCTCATTTAAGGTTTTTGTTTCCTTGTTTAAGCAAGCTCGTCCATTTATGCACTGGAACATTATGATTTGCTTCGACTAGATGAAAATTGATAGAGACAAAAAATTGGCTTCTCGTACCGTTCCCCACAGACAGCGCCAAATGTTGAGGCCAAAATTCGGATGAGTTGGTCAAATCTCATATCCTTGCATCAACATTAAATTTGTTTGGTGGGAAGCCGTTGATTAGTTAGCACCATGAGCAGACGATCCACGAGCAGACGATCCATGAGTAGATAACCTGTGAGCCTGTGAGTACAGCCAACAGTCAGGAGGAGCCAGAAGTTTTTCCGGCGAGAACCCTTCGATGCTCAAGTCAGGGATTTGGGTCTTACTTGGAAAAACCAATATCATAGTTCATGTGGCTTAATTATGATTGCTTTAAACAAAAAGCTTTTAAGTAAATTTAAAGGAAAATAATTGAGAATAATTAATTTAAAAAAAATCATAAGCGAAAGAGAAATTTCCCAATGGTAGAGAGAGAAAAAGATCCAATGGGTTCAGTCACCCAGAGAGAGAGAGAAAAAAGAATAGACCCCCCCGTTTCCTCTTTCTTCCCAGGGTTTTTATAGGAAATTATAGCGGCTTTTCTCATCTCCCCTAGAATTCTCAAGAAAACTACTAATTTTCAGCCCACTAAAAATATGGTCCCTAATATTTCGGAGAAAATATTTTGACTGAGTTGTGCTTCCTAGTAACCTCCTGGTCGAGGTGATATGCTCGAGGTGACCAATAACATCCTGGTCGAGGTGATGTGCTCGAGGTCACAACATATTATTCTGGTCGAGGTGACTAATAACATCCTGGTCGAGGTGACCAATAACATCCTGGTCGAGGTGATGTGCTCAAGGTCACCACGTATTATTCTGGTCGAGGTGACCAATAACATCTTGGTCGAGATGATCTGCTCGAGGTGACCAATAACCTCCTGGTCGAGGTAACCAATAATATCCTGGTCGATATGGTCTGCTCGAGGTGATCTGCTCAGCCATTTGCTCACTTTTACTTTGAGGAGAGCACGATAATGTATAAGCAAACATCTTTATCTTGGTCACCATATTTCATTCCCTAAATAACAACGACAACATGTCTATCTTTTCATTTCTGATTTTCTTTTTTTTGGTGTATTAAATCATTTGGTATTTGAGAACTACATTGAGCCACCGACTAATACAGATTCAAGTTGTGTAGGACTACTAGAATGGTAAAACTCACCCAATAAATATTTTTGATTTTCAAGTGCAAGCAAGCATGGATTTCCTATACATGAGGATCAATTCATTGAAGTGATTGGACTGCAACAACAATAATGTCAAGCATAACTTTTAAATAATTTTGTTCACTTCTCTCAGCACTCAATAGTAAGCACTGTTCCTTTCAAAAAAGAAAAAAAAAGAAAGCACCGTTAACATGAGAAGAAGCTAGATTAGATCAAATGAAATTCCTTAATGTAACCTAACTCATACACACACACACACACACACACACACACACACACACACACACACATATATATATATATATATGACAATTAAATTAGTTCAACCATTTTAATTATAAGCAGGATAGCCAGTGGAATTGAGTGGACTCGGTTTCAAAAGTAAAAAATATGACAATTAAACATGGATCTCTTCAACTCTGGGAGACTTTAGAAAATAAAAGATGAGATTCTTTTTTTAATTTTCTCTTCTTTTTTTTTTTGTCTTAACCATGAGGTATTCTAGGAAGGGCCCTAATTGTGGGAGGCACCTTTAAACATGTATCACAACTTAGATTAGAAGTCCTCGCTCGAACCGGGAGGCACATGTTCTCTCAACAAAGGCAACTTTCCTGCGACTCGAACTGGGAAACAAATTCAATCAAACCATTTAAAGGGACTCTATTGTCAGAGAAACAACACTTTATTGGTTTTCAATTTTCTCTTTGATGAATAATAATTTGTTTGATAACGTACGTACGTTAAGTGTATGTAGCTGTCAGATCTGAGATCACATGCTTTGATCGGTGAAATGGTTCACTTCACTGGAGGACAGACAGTAGCATCAGTTTGAGCAAGCAGCCAAAAGACCGTCCTCATGGAGAGTGCTTTGAGTACAACTAATTAACAACTATGTATCACGTGATATATACATGACAAAACCAAAACGAAAACAAAAACACAAATAATAAATACAAATTAGATCTAGTAAATAAATATCATACACTAGACTAGCGTGGCGTGGCGTGGCGTGTCGAGTGTCCCGCTAATATAAGTTGATTATTGATAAATTCTTCACTGATTAATTTCTTGTGCTTTCCGTATCAAAACTCGCGAGTACTGGTTGATTGTGATCTGTGAAGGTTGTGGTTCCCAGAGCACATCAGAAATGGACATGACAAGACCTCTGAAACATGCTTAAATTAATTAACCTGATGCATGTTCAGATTAGCTGGACTGATCCGTCGTCAATGACTTCAAATCATCGGTGGTTAGTCGGTACTAGCACAACGTAATCATTCAAGGCCGGCCATTTTTGGAGCTTAATTCAAGCAGGGAAGCAGCATGTTGTTGTTGTTGTTGTTGCAAGACAAGTTCACTGCAGGTGACTACTTCATGACTTGATCATATATATTATGGGGTCCATCTATGGTGCCACAGTTGTATGGTACCATAGCTGAATCCAACCATTGAATTTAGCTCTGATGACAATTGTGGGCTAGATCCAATGATTGGATCCAGCTGTGGTACCATACAACTGTAGTACCATAGGTTTATCCTATATTATGTCTATTTAGTTGCACTCACACACATACACACACACACCTAGGTGTGAGCAATTCATGATGATATCATTTCATAAACGCACGTACGTACGGACGTACGTAGTAGACAGTTGAAAAAGAAAACTGCAGCATTATTAATTACAAGTAGAAATTAATTTTCTTTTATTAAATTCTTTATCTACCCTCCGCTCCAGTTAAGAAAGAGCAGCATGCTTTTAATTTGCTATATTCTTGAAATTCCTATGAAAATTAATATCTTGAAATTAATTCAGTCCGCTAATTGATGAAAGTAAATATTTCAAGACATTTTATTACTCTCCTCTGCTTCTGGCAGTGTGTGGTTTTTGCAAAGAAAAGGGCAAAAAAAGGCCTATTACTGGATGGCCGTTCTATTTCAGGGAATCAGAATCAGATTCCGAAACTAGTATGGTTGCTAGATTAATAGCGAAGAACCAGAGTCCAGAGGAACAAATTTTGGACTGTTAAAGAAAGACAGGGAACGAGCGGTGCTTGGAGGGATCGAGATATATACTACGAGGAATAATATATATATAATACAAGCTCACGGTGAACATCTTAATCTTCTTATTGTTATTAATTGTTGACGATTGTGCTGCACGGCACTACTCATGAATTCATAAAACAGAAATCACATACAGAATATATATATATATATATATATATATATATAGATAGAGGCTCCCTCCATTCCCTAGCTCTTCTTTGTCTCTCCATTCCCTTGCCCTGGGAGTCCTGCCTCATTAGTAGTTAGTGCATGGGTGGATGAAGAGTAGTACATATTACTATTAAAAGTAAATAAAACATATATTTAACAGGTAAGTTTCACGGACAAAAGAGATCGAACCCATCCAAGTCTTGTTGATTCCGTTTATTCGGTGTTATATAATACATTTCGCAATTAATATTTCTGCAGGTCAAAAATGTCTGTTTGTTTGTTTCTTTCTTTCTTTCTTTCTTGGCTTTATTCCATAACAGCCGATGGCCACAAATCAGAGTTTTTTTTTTTTTTTTCCCTTAACTTATTTACATTTATGAATCACAAGTAGTTCATAACTTGGTCTTGGTTGTTGTTATTCAAGAGCTATTTTAACGGAAGCTTACTAAGTACCGACCCACCCACACCGGACGGGACGGAAGGAGGAGGTTCAGTTTCAGGTTTCTGCTTATCTTCTGAATTTCATCACTCCAACACGATCGAATAGATTATGCCAATTCTACTAGCAGGAGGAGGTACTTGAATTTGTTACTTTACATATGTACACCAAAATATCAAACAACAGTACTAATAATAATAGTTATTAAATAGATAAATTGCATTCCACTTGTTTTTCTCTTGCCTTGCCATCGACAATTAATGAATTCTCGTAGTTATCAATTAAGAAAATGCTTGTTCCCATCGTACAGTTTGTTTCAACTATTTCTCTCTTTCTTTCATCGCAGTCAAGTCTGAACGTCCTCTGCTGCTGATACTAACAATCATAATAGACGGTAGCTAAGTGTATTAACTGTATCTGTATATCAAGGCCAATACTAGATCTTAATTAAACTCCGTCTTTCTTCTGCTTATACTACACAGAATTGAGGCTCCTGCACTTCCAGACAGCATGGCTGCCATTGAGATCACCCTGCTTTTGGGAGCATATCATCAGCATAGTGGTGCAGCTTGGCTTCCTTGGACTCTTATTACTCCAACTTGCACGAACAACTCTATTTCGGAGACTTGGAGCAGACTTCAGAGATCTAGGTGTAGACAAGTACCCTTACGGTGTAAAGTTGGGCATCTCTTACAAGGCCAGCATGGTTTCCTCCACTTTAATATTTGGCACTCACTTCATAATCCTACTTACTGTTATGCTAAATACTGGTGGTGAGGCTGAGGCTGTCTGCAATTATGGAATTCTTGCCTTTTCGTCACGGATTATGCAAGTGGTGTCATGGGCAAGTACATTGTTTTTGTTATGCAAGATAATCCCAAATAGTGCGCATGTCAAGTTTCCTTGGATTCTAAGAGCTTGGTGGTTCTGCAGTTTCTTGTTCTCCATTCTCTGCACTGCTCTTCATACCTATTTAAGAATTCGATACCGTGGCCAATTTAGAATACAAGATTACGTGGACATCATTGCTCTTCTTGCATCTACTTTCCTGTTTGGCATATCAATTCAGGGAAAGACGGGCTTACTCCTTCATACAGCATCCAGTGACACCACTGAGCCATTTCTCAACGTAAAAGCTGATAAGCAATTCAAACGCAAAAGGGATTCTCCATACGGAAGATCTACTCTTCTCCAACTCCTTACATTTTCCTGGCTCAACCCATTGTTTGCTGTCGGGATTAAAAAACCCCTCGAACTGGATGATATCCCTGATGTCGACATCAAAGATTCTGCTGAATTTCTCTCTAATCGCTTTGAGCAGGAGCTGGACCTTGTTAAGGAGAAAGAGGGAAGCACAAACCCATCCATCTATAAGGCAATCTTTTTCTTCATTCGGAAGAAAGCAGCAATCAATGCATCTTTTGCAGTGATAAATGCAGCAACATCATATGTTGGCCCATACCTTATTAATGACTTTGTTAATTTCCTCACTGATAAGAAAAGCAGGAGCTTAGAGAGCGGCTACCTTCTTGCACTAGCCTTTCTAGGTGCCAAAATGGTTGAAACTATTGCACAGAGGCAATGGATCTTTGGAGCCCGCCAGCTAGGCCTTCGGCTAAGAGCAGCTTTGATATCTCACCTATACCGAAAGGGACTACATTTGTCAAGCCAATCTCGTCAAAGCCACACAAGTGGGGAGATTATCAATTACATGAGTGTAGATGTCCAAAGAATTTCAGACTTCATATTTTACTCAAATTATATGTTCATGTTGCCTGTACAAATATCCTTAGCTATCTATATTCTACGTACAAATCTAGGTTTGGGATCACTGGCAGCATTGGCTGCAACTTTAACAGTCATGACTTGCAACATACCTATTACAAGAATCCAGAAGAGATTCCAATCGAAGATCATGGATGCTAAGGATAACAGGATGAGAGCCACGTCGGAAATTCTCAAAAACATGAAGACACTAAAACTTCAAGCATGGGATACTCGGTTCCTCCAAAAGCTTGAGAGTTTGAGACAAGTTGAGTGCATCTGGCTTTGGAAGTCATTAAGACTGTCAGCAACCACAGCTTTCATTTTCTGGGGATCACCCACATTTATCTCTGTCGTAACTTTTGGGGCATGTATGCTACTGGGGATCCAACTCACAGCTGGAAGAGTCTTATCTGCTCTGGCCACCTTCCGAATGTTGCAGGACCCTATATTTAATTTACCTGATTTACTCTCTAATATAGCACAGGGCAAAGTTTCAGCAGATCGGATTGCTGCTTATCTTCAGGAAGATGAGATTCAGCGGGATGCAGTTGAGTATGTTCCAAAAGGACGGTCCGAGTTTGAAGTTGAGGTCGTCAATGGGAAATTCAGCTGGAATCCGGAGTCAAGCAGCCCGACTCTTGATGGGATACAGTTGAAAGTGAAGAGGGGAATGAAGGTTGCGATTTGTGGGACAGTAGGTTCGGGCAAGTCCAGTCTGCTTTCATGCATTCTCGGGGAAATACAGAAGCTGGCAGGGACAGTCAAGATAAGTGGTACAAAGGCTTACGTTCCTCAGTCACCTTGGATACTGACAGGAAATATCAGGGAGAATATTCTATTTGGAAATCAATACGACAGTTGCAAGTATGACAGAACAGTTAAAGCATGTGCCTTGGTGAAGGATTTTGAGCTGTTCGCCTCTGGTGACTTAACAGAGATTGGAGAAAGGGGGATCAATATGAGTGGAGGACAGAAGCAGAGAATACAGATTGCTCGTGCAGTTTACCAGGATGCTGATATTTATCTACTTGATGACCCTTTCAGTGCCGTGGATGCTCATACAGGCACCCAGCTATTTAAGGTGAGTTCCTTGAGTAAGATTGTTGCACGCGTATTGCATTTGTTCTGTTTTTCATAGTTACTACAAGAACTTCTAACATTGAATATTGTATAATTACTATCTGTAGGACTGCTTGATGGGAATACTGAAAGACAAGAGCGTGCTTTATGTTACCCACCAAGTTGAGTTTCTCCCAGCAGCGGATATCATTCTGGTAAGCATAATTCTGAACAAAATCACTGCTCATTTTTCAGTCATTGGAAAATAAATGGATGGCCATACCAGCCCACGGAGAGTGATTTGTATAGGATTAAAATATATTTGAGCAGTGGAAAATCAAAGGAAAGGCCCGAGATATTTGTTCTTTGTCAGAAACAACAACATGTGCTTCAAGCAAAACTTTTCTCATATTTTCACATGAAGTCTAAAAAACATTTTCCACAATGTTAAAAGTTGTAAACTTCAACTAATATAAAACTCAGCAGGTGATGGAAAATGGAAGAATTGCACAAGCTGGTAGATTCGAAGAACTTCTGAAGCAAAACATTGGATTTGAAGTTTTAGTTGGTGCTCATAGTCAAGCTCTAGAGTCAGTTCTCACAGTTGAAACTTCCAGCAGGACATCACAAGACCCGACACCTGAGAGTGAACTCAACAGTGATTCCACTTCAAATGTGAAACTAGTACACTCACAACATGACTCAGAGCACGAGCTCTCCCTAGAGATAACAGAAAAGGGAGGAAAACTGGTGCAAGAAGAAGAGAGAGAGAAGGGAAGCATTGGAAAAGAAGTTTACTGGTCTTATTTAACTGCAGTGAAAGGTGGAGCCCTGGTTCCTATCATACTCTTGGCTCAGTCATCATTCCAAGTATTACAAGTGGCTAGTAACTACTGGATGGCATGGGCTTCTCCTCCTACAAGTGATGGCGAGCCAGCATTGGGAATGAATATAGTATTACTTGTTTATACGCTACTTACCGTTGGAAGTTCACTGTGTGTGCTGCTACGAGCCATGCTGGTAGCAATAACAGGGCTTCGAACAGCCCAAAAGCTATTCACCAACATGCTGCACAGTGTACATCGAGCTCCAATGGCATTTTTTGACTCAACTCCAACCGGAAGAATCTTAAATCGGGTAGGTATCATATTGATTTTGCTTTCAGTTAAAAGATGCATTGTCTTAATTTATATGCATTTGTACTAGAGTTTCCAAAAGTGTACTTCTCAAGTAGATCGATGGTTTTAACTTTTGAATTACTTCATTTGCAGGCATCAAACGATCAAAGTGTGCTAGACTTAGAACTGGCGGGCAGATTAGGTTGGTGTGCTTTCTCAATAATACAGATTCTAGGGACTATTGGAGTGATGTCACAAGTAGCATGGCAGGTGTTTGTTATCTTCATTCCAGTGACTGGTATCTGCATATGGTATCAAGTAAGAGAATTCACCTTCAGTAAAAACTACAAGAATTCCAAACTTAACTCAATTTCCTCGTATTAACTTTGATCTAATGTGTGATTACTGCAGCAATACTACATACCAACAGCTAGAGAACTGGCGCGCTTGGCTGAGATACAAAGAGCTCCAATCCTCCACCACTTTGCAGAATCGCTAGCAGGTGCAGCCACAATCCATGCTTTTGATCAAGAAGATCGTTTCACGAACGCAAACCTCAGCCTTATTGACAATCATTCAAGGCCATGGTTTCACAATGTCTCAGCAATGGAATGGCTTTGTTTTAGACTAAATTTACTGTCCAATTTTGTCTTTGCTTTCTCATTGGTTGTGCTGGTGACCCTTCCTGAAGGAATAATAAACCCAAGTGAGTATCATATAGTGCTTCCTTAAGAGTGAATGCCGATAGTTATGTACATCGTGCCATGTAATTTACCAAATCCAATTGTTTATCCTCTACAAGGTAATTACTGATTCTATTTAATAGCGTATGAAGCTGACAAGAATTTGGTTCTCATTCAACAGGTATTGCAGGGTTGGCAGTAACATATGGAATAAATTTGAATGTGCTGCAAGCTTCCATTATATGGAACATATGCAATGCAGAAAATAAAATGATCTCCGTAGAAAGAATACTTCAGTATTCAAACCTACCAAGTGAAGCCCCCCTAGTAACTGAAGAGTGCAGACCTTCAAGTAACTGGCCGGACGTTGGAACAATCAGCTTCCACAATTTGCAGGTAATTTAAAGCTTTTATATCAAAGTTTAAAATATTACAAAATATATAATTTGAAAATGTTTGTCATTCATTTTGCACCAAATTAGTCCACAAACAATTATAAAAAAAGAGAAGGAAAAAAATAAATAAATAAAGCTCCCACGTATTGGAATTAATTTAATGTACACATCTTGCAGATGCAGATTTGCTAATGAAATAATCCATATCTGTCATAACTGACATGATTTAATTAAATCACTTATACTAACTTACTTACTACTGACTTATCTTTGCAGATTCGATACGCTGAGCATCTCCCATCTGTCCTAAAAAATATAAGCTGCACATTTCCAGGAAGGAAGAAAGTTGGTGTAGTGGGAAGGACAGGAAGTGGGAAATCAACCCTTATACAGGCCATATTCAGGATTGTGGAACCTACAATGGGAAGCATTATAATCGATAATGTGGACATCACCAAGATAGGCCTTCATGACTTAAGATCAAGGCTGGGCATCATTCCACAGGACCCAACACTGTTTGACGGAACTGTTAGAGGAAACCTTGATCCACTGGTTCAATATTCTGACAAGCAAGTGTGGGAGGTAACCCATTCGTTCGTTCTCATCAAATGATTTCCTTCCTCAGCAGCTAAAATATTCTGTTAAGAATTCAATCGGAAAGATTTTTATTCAGGCATTTCATCTGCTGACTGCTATCATCTTCTATAATTACGAAAAGCGAAAATAACCTACTCTGCTATTGTATCTCAGGCTCTTGATAAATGTCAACTTGGTGATCTAGTGCGTGCCAAGGAAGAGAAATTGGATAGCACAGGTCTGGTTCATCATATTTGGGCTGGACGGACTGTAATGACATAAATATATGCATATATACATTCTTTATTTTCAGGTGAAAATTTGCCAAAGTGCATGTAACATGTATTACGTAACATGCTTGCAGTGGCTGAAAATGGTGAAAATTGGAGTGTGGGACAAAGGCAGTTATTCTGTCTAGGGAGGACGTTGTTGAAGAAAAGCAGCATTCTGGTTCTGGATGAAGCTACAGCATCAGTGGATTCTGCAACAGATGGTGTCATTCAGAAGATCATTAGCCAAGAGTTCAAAGACCGGACTGTGGTCACAATAGCTCACCGAATCCACACTGTAATAGATAGTGATCTTGTGTTGGTCCTCAGTGATGGTAAGTAAGACTAAGAGCAAAAGACGCATCCCAGATTACACCATTTATTTATTTACTTGCTTGCTTACATTACATACTTACTGAAAGATTTTTAAAGAGAAATTTAATTTTAACGTGTTTTATTTTCATTTGGGTTAAATTGAACAGGAAGAATTGCAGAGTATGACTCGCCGGCAAAGCTGCTAGAGAGAGAAGATTCTTTCTTCTCTCAACTTATAAAGGAGTACTCCATGAGATCTCAAAATTTCAACAGCGTGGCAGGTCGACCTAATTAATTAGAGGCAATCCTGATTCCTAACAATCTTCAAATATCGAGGGAACTAAATTCATTTGGTATTGGTGGCTGCGGCTGCCACCAGCAACTACTACTGAGTACTGATGTCCGATATTAATTAATGAAGCATGCACATCATCATTCTTGTTGTTTCTGTGATTTCTCACCACCGAACCAAACCAGTGACTTGATTTGAGCCTTGAGGCGGTGGGGACTGGACTGGGGTGAAGTGAAGAAGCAATAGCTAACTGGACATCACCAGCTTTACTTAGCAACTAGTTTTCATATTAGTACTCTTCCTCTCCGATGCATTATTAATATTATTATTGTTGTTGTTGTAGGAATTATTCGATAATGATGATAAATAAGCAAAAATATGCCAGGGTTGATGATGGTGTATTGGTCTGTGTCTGGTCTCGAAAGCAAAGCACTGATGTTATCATCGGACATGTATAATTAAAGAACTTTTGGCCTTGTATGTGTGAAACTGGTAAAATATGGCCTTATCTTATTTGCATAAACATTATGTCTGTATGTATATATGTATTTATGCACGCATGCATGCATGCGTTAAAACGCTTAATGCAGCAAGTTTTATGAGCAAGAATCGAATAACTTTTTCAGGTCATTTTTAAGGTTCAAGAAGTAAGCATTTGCGTTTGTGTGATGTAACAATTACCAGAGGAAAATAAAATAAAAGAATAGGTACTTGCAAGCGGAATTTTCATGCTTTTTAACAACAAACAATCGGATAATAATAATAATAATAATAATAATTGTTGCCTGGGGAGTTTGGAATCACATCGACTAGCTCCTCATATGAATTAATCAATACACAAAATTAATACAATAAAGCATCTCTATAATTATAATTTTGAGACAAATTAATTTTATTATTATATAACTTAAAATAGAGACGTAATTATAAAATTATTATTTTAACAAAATTATCCTTGTAAGTGAAATAGAAGTATACACTATTTTTAATAATTAATTAATGCAGTATACCAAATCCAATGGTTAGCATTGATGAAAAAAGATAGATATAGTTTCAAAAAATTAGTTTGTGTATGTGTGTGGTGTTAGAAATATGTAAAGTTGTTTAAAAGCCTAAAATTGCATTCTCTTTAATGTTTTTCTTTCAATATAGATTTTATAAATAATGTATAATGATTCAGTCACATTTTAAGGAATAAATTATTATGGCAAGCAACTTTAAAAGATACTTTATTCCATCATAAATCTTAACGACAACATATATATCATATATATTTTTGCAATATATAGATAATTATTAAGACAAAATATTTTTTTTCAAGTTTGTTAAGATAAAATTTAAAAAAATTATAACTTATTATAATGTGTAGTTTATTCATATTTATAACTAGCTTATCTTCAGATCAGATTTTTTTAACTACATGAAGTTAATTTTGTGTGGAATATAAGATTTTACTCTTTAGAATAAAATATCAAGATATCTTGACTCTCGTTTATTGGTCTCTTGTGTAATTTAGGGCTAAGTAAATAATTGTGTGTTAAAAGACAAGATTCTCTTCGGACGGAGAAATGCATGAAAGCTCCGAAAATATCGGACGTGAAAAAAACCCTATTTTCGGGGGTACGTTTCCGCCGCCGTTTAGGGAGGCTAGAACAACAAAAAAGGCACGGTTTCGTGATGAGGAATGAGCTGGTGACCACCCCATGCAGGTTTCATATAAAGACACACTGGTGAACTCTTCGCAAGCAGTGGAGAATGGATATGGAGACGGAACTTTGGAATGGGATTTTGAGGAAGGAGATGTAATCGAGGAGAACGATGGACCTATGCCATCAATAGCTTTCTCGGCTAGGATCCATGAGAAGTTGAGTGAACTGTGGAAGAATTATGTCGTTGTGAAACTTCTTGGCCGAACAATCGGCTATAGGACTCTCTGCACAAGACTGAACGTAATATGAAAAACTACCATGAGTTTTTCAGTGATTGATTTAGAGAATAATTATTTTTTGATTCGCTTTCGTTCAAGTAATGATGCGGTTGAGGCTTTAACGAAGGGGCCTTGGATTATTATGGGGCATTACTTAACGGTACAACCATGGACACCCAATTTCAACTTCAGTAAAATGGGTATTGATCAAGCCACTGTATGGATTCGTTTACCTGGTCTTGCTATCCACTTTTATGATCGAAAAATTCTGCAAAAGCTTGGAGAGTTGGTGGGGACGGTGATCAAAATCGATGCAAATACAGCTTCTTCTATACGGGGACGTTTTGCCCGTGTTGCAGTCACTATTTCTTTGGATAAGCCGCTGGTATCTCAGTTTGTTCTGGATGGGAAGGTCCAAAAGGTGGAATATGAAGGTTTGCCAGTGATTTGCTTTCAGTGTGGAAGGTATGTGAAATACTAACTAGGCAACCCAAGAGGGGGGGTGAATTGGGATTTTATAAATTATCCTAGGCAAACCACACACAAATCCAATCTAATGCCTTAACAAATTCGAAAACAATAAATTCAATAAAAGCACAATAATAAATGAGTAAGGGAAGAGAAAGCAAACTCAAGGATTTTTACGTGGTTCGGCAATCCCCGCCTACGTCCACGCCTCCAAGCACACCGGGCTTGAGGATTTCACTAAGCTAGCCTCCCAAGGCTTCAAACGCTTACAATTGACTTCCAAGGTGTCAATGGACCTTTACAACAAGAGATTATCCCCAATCTCTTATCCCAAGTGTATCCCAACACTTACAACTTCTCAAGGATAAATATTACAAAAATGATTACAAATGAATCTTTCTCACACAATGTGTTTGATCACAAGTGAAAGCTCAATGTGTGAATGAATAAGATGAATACAAGAATTTAAAGCTCAATGAAAGTTGTATTCTTAATATTTTGCTCAATGATGATCGTTGGAATTCTTCTTGTTTGAATTGGATTGAGCTTATTTATAGTTGGAGCTGAAAACTAGCCGTTATTGACTTTCTGCACACTGTCGGATCGCCGTTAGCTAGATGTCGGATCGCCGTTTGACTGGTCAATATGACCGTTGGGCTGATTTTTCAAATTGTCGGATCGCCGTTATCTAGATGTCGGATCGCCGTTTAGGTCCAGAGGCTACTGGTTGATATCGGCGAGCCGTTTATCACACATGTCGGTTCGCCGTTTAGTTCCAGAGACTAATCTTCAATTCTGTTAGATGTCGGCGAGCCGTTATCAAGATGTCGGATCGTCGTTTTCTACAGTAACTGCTACAGTGACTGCTACAGTAAAATATTTTCCAAATTTACAGTTTGACCCCAAAACTTTATGAAACTATGTTACGGCCCAAAATGTTATAAAAATTTACAAATAGGTCCAATTTCAGAATTTCTAAATAATACTTTGTTAATCCCAAAACTTTATGAAATTATGGTATAGCCCAAAATGTTATGACACTTTTCAAATAAGTCATTCTCCAAAATTTCAAGCAATACTTGTTTATTTCAAAGTTTTCAAAATTCTTTCAATTAAACCATAAACTTTGAAAAACAACCAATTTCATAAAATCATTTTTCCATTATATATGAAACATTTATAATGTGAAAATGATGATTTATTTAAAAAGAATAAAAACAATCAATTTCATAAAATCATTTTTCCATTAAATATAAAACCTTTAAAATGTGAAAATAATGATTTATTCAAAATATATAAAAAATAATTTGATCTTCAAAAATTAATCATTCTTAATCTTGTTTGTTATCATCAAAATCAATATTGTGGAAACATATATGTTAACAATCTCCCCCTTTTTTATGATGACAAACATTTCATGTATTTAAAGAATGATTCCACAAATTGCTTCCCCTAAATATAATTTTCTTTTACAATTTGCCAATTAGCTAAATTAACAATTTAAATACATGGATTTTTCTCCCCCTCATCATCAAAAAGATAAACTTAATTGGCAAAGACAAAAGTAGCAAATTTTTATAGATTTGAAAACATGTATTCTTCTCCCCCTTCATCATCAAAAAGAAAACTTGAAAGAAAAAAAATAAAAAATAACAAATTTGTTACCCATGTTGTTTGAGTAGAAATTTTGAAAGAATCTCCCCCTAACAACAAGCATCACCTCAAATACAAATTTAGTGATATTACTCACAAATTATCATAATCATATAATCCATCAACCATAAAATGATCATGAACTATTATTCCATTAATTATCAAATCAACAAGTCAAAACATAAAATTATCATATAAAACACCCATGTAATCAAATCATCATATCTCAAAATTATCAAAACAATTACTCAAAATGCATATTATTCTTCTCATTTTGACAATATCGAAATAAGATATTACTTTGTCTCCCCCTTTGGACAACAAAAAAGTTCAAAATGCATATTATCCAAAATCATATTATATGCTCCCCCTAAATATATGGCCAATTTAAGAATTTAACCCAAATGATTTTATCCAAAAATATATCATATTTATCTCCCCCTTTATCATAAAAAGAAAAGATAGATAGATGCAATCGAAACAAGATCATCAAAAATAATTCGATGAAGATATTACCCATTTTGTGTGAGCAAAAATTTCGGCAAAGTCTCCCCTTAAAGATGAAAAAATTCTCAAATACACAACATGGTTAAAAAGATATAAGCTTCAACAATTATAACAAACCAACAACTCATTCAATTCATCAAGCAACGCACATATAATCATCAATTACCAAAATCATCAAGAAATCAAATCATCCCAAGTTTATGCCGAATTTTTGAAAATTCTTCTTCGCGAAGAGGTTTTGATTTCTTTACCAAATTGGCATGCATATTATCAAATATTCAAGCTCCATAATTACCAATCACATTTTATAAATAAAGACAACTAAACTCATCAAATATCTAATGTGACATTTCAATTTGACAAAAAAAATCTCATATGCTTAAAATTCTCGAAGTATATGTATTTCTCCCCTTTTCGATATCATTTAAAATAAGTAAGACATATTCAACAATAGATCGATAAAGTACAAAAAATGCATTCATTCACTAATCATAGATTGCATAAGATCAAAGCTTCATCAAATACAATGTAATCATCAATGCACAAACTTTATCATCAAAACTTAAGCAAAGCATAAGTACATAATGACAATGTATAAATCATCAAAATCAACATATGCCAATATATGGATCATCAAAATTAACATAACTATTAAGAAAAGCCATAATTATGAGTTAAATAACAAGTGATCAAATCCATACTTACATATATTTCTAAATGATGATCTAGTAATTACATCTTGTGATAGATATCCTAAAATTAAGTCCTTAGGGTGAGAAGAAACATACCTCCACTCTTTAGGAATGTATGAGAAAATACCTTCATTTTACTCCGCATTTATTTCTTCGTGTTGCTCCTCTTGATTTTCAAGTGGCGTGTTCTTTTGGCTATCATTTGATAATCTTCTTGTAGCTCTTCATCTACATTATCATCAAAAACAACTTTCTCCATAGAGGAAGAATTAGACTCATCAAATATAACAAGTATAAATTTTTCCACAATCAAAGTTCTTTTGTTATACACTCAATAAGTTTTGCTTGTGTTTGAATAGCCAAGAAAAATACCAACATCAAATTTTGGATCAAATTTGCCAAGATTATCTTTTGTGTTCAAAATATAACATTTGCATCCAAAAACTTTGCAATAATTAATGTTGGGTTTTCTATATTTCCAAAGCTCATAGAGAGTATTATTGAGATGATGTCTAATCAATGTGGTCTTAACCATTTTTTTTTTTTTAATAGACCTATCATTTCTCTCTACAACTCCATTTTGTTGTGGAGTTCTAGGTGATGAAAATTTATATTCAATGGCAAAACCATTACAAAAAAAATCTCAAATGCATGATTTTCGAATTATCCACCATGATCACTTCTAATGCAAGAAATAACATATAACTCATCTATCATGCATATACATCACACAATCATGAAATATGTAAATATTCAAAGATTTAGAATTAAAGCATATCACTTATTTATCATGCTTAGGCATTACATGATCATTAAAAATCAAACAAATCTATCATGATAAGTTGACAAGCTATCATCATAAATATATAACCATGCATCATGATAAAGCGCTAAATGTTAAACACAATGATAATTCCATCATGTAAACATACAAGCATACTTTCGTAAATACATTTGTCATGATTCACTCAATATAGTAAATAGGCAAGATAAACTTATCCACTTCATGTTAATGCACTCAATGTTATGATACCAAATGAAATGTTAAATATTTACTAAGATTAAAAGACCATAACCTATAATCAATAAGGCAATAATAGTTACCAAAACAATTAAATCATTTTGCCTCATTATTTTTGCTTAGACCATGATCAAGTGATTATCCTCATAAGCTTCATCAAGGAAATCTCCACCATTCCTTGATTGTGGTACCTACAAAGAAAACATTCACGTTGTGCCCTTTGGTACCCAAATACTTTTGGGTCCTTGAGTGTTAGATTTAGTTCCTTTCGGAACCCAAATACATTTGACTCCATAATACACATTTCTTTTAATTGGACATCTATTCTTCATATGACCATTTTGATTGCAATAATGACATACAATTTGATCATTTGTGGAGGTAGCCTTAACAAAATAATTCTTATAATATTTTTGTTTCAAGTAAGGCTTATACCCAAGTCTTCCTTTATCAAACACACATTTTTGTGAATTAAGCATGTTATCCAACATCTTTTGCCCATTTGTGAATTTCAAAACAATCTCATTCAACTCATTGCCCTTTTTCTTAAGCATTTCATTTTCATTTATTAATTCATCAACATGTGATTTCTCATGCTCATACGAAGTACTTTGTTTACATGTGAATGATGCAATTCTATCATGTAACATTTCATTATCTAATTCTAATTCTTTGATCTTTTTATTTAATGAAACATTGGATTTTTGCAAGGCATCTTTTTCATTTTTCAAGTCATTTACATGTGATTCTAGATGCTCATGTGAAGTGCTAGGTTTCTCATTTGATAATGCAACTCTATCATGCAATGTTTTATTCTCTAATTCTAGGCATGTAATCTTTGCACATATAGATTCATTTTCATTTTTGAGCTCTACCATTTTCTTTTTAAGACATGCATTCTTTTTACCAATTTTCATCCACTCATCATACAATTCTTTAAACGCATCATGTAATTCATCATAAGTAAGAAGATCATTTACCTCATCAAGTTCATCATTTGATTCATCTCCAATTGCCATGAGAGCTAGATTTGTCATTTCTTGATGCTCTTCACCATCACTTGTTTCCTCATCGCTATCATCCCATGTGGCTACCATTGCTTTCTTCTTGAGTTTGTTGAGAAGAGGACATTCCGGTCGTATGTGTCCAGGCTTCTTGCATTCATAACAAGTGATTACTTCCTTCTTCTCCTTTCGGTTCTTGAGGTCTCTAGATTTTCTTCGCTCACCGGATTTCTTAAAAAGTTTTCTGAACCTCCTAGCCAACATATCCATCTCCTCCTCATCCAGCTCGCTTTCCTCATCACTTTCATGTTTCAAGGCTTTGAGAGCAATGCTTTTCTTCTTCTCCTCATTGCCTCTTTCGGTTGCCAAGTCTTCCTCATAAGAAATAAGAGAACCAATTAAATCATCAATAGGTAATACATTTAAATCTTTGGCTTCCTCAATGGCAGTCCTTTTTGGTCTCCATTCCTTAGGTAGTGACCTAATGATTTTCTTAACTTTCTCACTATTTGAAAAGGTCTTTCCTAGGGCTCCTAGAGTGTTCACTATGTCCGTAAATCTAGTGTACATAGAATACACACTCTCATTTTGTTCCATTTGAAACAATTCATATTGTCGAGTGTACCTACTAATTTTAGACTCTTTCACTTGATTTGTGCCTTCATAAACAACTTCAAGTTTGTGCCAAATTTCATTAGCACTTTCACAACTAGACACTCTATGAAACTCTTTCTTATCAAGTGCACAAAACAAGGCATTCATGGCTTTGGAATTTAGAGAAGTTTTTCTCTTTTCCAATTCATTCCATTCCCGTGAAGGTTTTGGAATATCTTCCCCAACTTCGTTTTTAGTCAAAGGCATAAATGGACCATCACAAACAATTTCCCAAATTTCATAATCTAAAGCTTGTAAATAAATTCTCATCCTAGTTTTCCAATATGGGTAGTCATTACCGTCAAAGAACGGTGGTCTAATTGTGGATTGCCCTTCCCTAAAGGTTGAGTCACTATAGGTTGCCATGGATCTTCAACTCTAGACGGTTAAGTCTAAACAAGAGCACCTCGCTCTGATACCAAATGAAATACTAACTAGGCAACCCAAGAGGGGGGGTGAATTGGGATTTTATAAATTATCCTAGGCAAACCACACACAAATCCAATCTAATGCCTTAACAAATTCGAAAACAATAAGTTCAATAAAAGCACAATAATAAATGAGTAAGGGAAGAGAAAGCAAACTCAAGGATTTTTACGTGGTTCGGCAATCCCCGCCTACGTCCACGCCTCCAAGCACACCGGGCTTGAGGATTTCACTAAGCTAGCCTCCCAAGGCTTCAAACGCTTACAATTGACTTCCAAGGTGTCAATGGACCTTTACAACAAGAGATTATCCCCAATCTCTTATCCCAAGTGTATCCCAACACTTACAACCTCTCAAGGATAAATATTACAAAAATGATTACAAATGAATCTTTCTCACACAATGTGTTTGATCACAAGTGAAAGCTCAATGTGTGAATGAATAAGATGAATACAAGAATTTAAAGCTCAATGAAAGTTGTATTCTCAATATTTTGCTCAATGATGATCGTTGGAATTTTTCTTGTTTGAATTGGATTGAGCTTATTTATAGTTGGAGCTGAAAACTAGCCGTTATTGACTTTCTGCACACTGTCGGATCGCCGTTAGCTAGATGTCGGATCGCCGTTTGACTGGTCAATATGACCGTTGGGCTGATTTTTCAAATTGTCGGATCGCCGTTATCTAGATGTCGGATCGCCGTTTAGGTCCAGAGGCTACTGGTTGATATCGGCGAGCCGTTTATCACACATGTCGGTTCGCCGTTTAGTTCCAGAGACTAATCTTCAATTCTGTTAGATGTCGGCGAGCCGTTATCAAGATGTCGGATCGTCGTTTTCTACAGTAACTGCTACAGTGACTGCTACAGTAAAATATTTTCCAAATTTACAGTTTGACCCCAAAACTTTATGAAACTATGTTACGGCCCAAAATGTTATAAAACTTTGCAAATAGGTCCAATTTCAGAATTTCTAAATAATACTTTGTTAATCCAAAAACTTTCTGAAATTATGGTATAGCCCAAAATGTTATGACACTTTTCAAATAAGTCATTCTCCAAAATTTCAAGCAATACTTGTTTATTTCAAAGTTTTCAAAATTCTTTCAATTAAACCATAAACTTTGAAAAACAACCAATTTCATAAAATCATTTTTCCATTATATATGAAACATTTATAATGTGAAAATGATGATTTATTTAAAAAAAATAAAAACAATCAATTTCATAAAATCATTTTTCCATTAAATATAAAACCTTTAAAATGTGAAAATAATGATTTATTCAAAATATATAAAAAATAATTTGATCTTCAAAAATTAATCATTCTTAATCTTGTTTGTTATCATCAAAATCAATATTGTGGAAACATATATGTTAACAGTATGGACATAATAGCACTAATTGTAAGGATGCTGGTGCAGCGAATGAAACTGATAATGGCCCCCAGCCTACTGTGCATCGTCCGGAAGATCATGGACATCAGGATTTTGGCTGTCATGATGCTAGTAAAGTAGAACCCTTTGGCCCTTGGATGATCGCTACGAGAAAAGGGCAGAAAATCCAACACTGGCATGGAGAATAATAGTGACCTTCACCGGAATCGTGAGTTGTTTGGGGCTAGCAACACAAGATTCCACATTCTGGCTCAAGCCACAGATGAGCATGAGGAACCCGCTGCTGCAATGGTTAAGGATATCCCCTCCACCTCACGCCAACCACCCATGCATATCCTGAACCCTACGTTTACATCCCATCAAGAAACCATAACAAGGAACGGAATAAGGCGTAAGCCTCACAATAAGGCTGTGTTTACAAAACCACAAGTGAAGGGAATGGCCACCTCAATGAATCCTTTTCAAAACCCCTTCCCGTCAAGTGTTCATACCATAAGCGCGAAGGATGTAAATTCCACGCCCCATGCAAACCGTAACCCCACCCCTTTTGTTACGTCACAAGCTGCACCAGATCATCAACAAGTCTTTCATATTGCTACCACCTTAGACCCAACGGAGCATACTGTGGTCTTTTGTTCACCTCAAACAGTCCATTCAAGGAAGGGCAAGGATGCTTTCATTGAGCATCGAGCTCGGCAGGGACCAGACCCTCAGCATACCTCCGACCCGCCAGACGATCGAAACATAGCATGTGATAATGTAGTTGAGAAGACCTATACTCACCTTGAGCAGTTTATGAGTGGAGCCGAGGAGGCTGGAATGTCGGAAGAAGAAGAATCGATGGTTCAAGAAACGCCTTTGGCGTTGATGGCTGATATTAATTATCAGCAAAACTAAGGTTTCTCTCATCCCCTATGGAAATTTTATGTCAATTAGCATCATGTTTTGGAATGTTCTAGGGGCGGCTTCGGATACGTTTCGCCGCACTTTTAAGACTATTGTCAAAAATTAGAATCCCTCCCTGGTGGTATTAATGGAACCTCGTATTAGTGGATGTAAAGCAGATGGTTTCATTAAGAAAAGTGGATTTGACAATTCTCATCGTGTGGAGGCAGTAGGCTTTTCAGGAGGTATTTGGTTGCTCTGGCAGAATGCTATAGAGGTGGAGGTGCTGATAAATCACAAACAATTTATTCATTTCAAGATAAGCATGAATAAGATGTTTATGTCTTGGGTAACGGCTGTCTATGCTAGCCCAAATCCTATGTTGAGGAAACAGCTTTGGAAGCATATGGATAGCCTTGCTTTTGTTATCCAAGAACCTTGGCTGATTGGTGGGGACTTCAATTCTATATTGTATGCGGCAGAAAAACAGGGGGGAGCTGTAGGTCAATCAGGAGTGTGTGGCTTGTTTCGACAGTGGTTTGATAGTCACCAAATCTTCGATTTAAAGTTCAAAGACCCTCGTTTTACATGGTCGCGTGGTTTCCTCTTTAAAAGGCTAGACCGAGCTATATGTAATAACGCGTGGCTATCAAAGTTTTCAGATAACTCAGTTCTCCATCTTCCGAAAGTTGCTTCGGATCACAGACCGGTGTTAGTTCGGTTTGAGAAAGTTGTTCGGGGACATCATGGTAACAGGCCTTTTCGATTTTTGGCTTCTTGGTTAACTAATGATCATTTTAATAATTTTGTTAAGCAGACGTGGGATCCTCAAGCTCCTTATAGTGATGCGGCATCTACTTTCGTCAAAGAGGTTCAAGTCTGGAATCGGGAGGTGTTTGGGAATATCTTTTAGAGAAAACGTATCTTAATGGCTCGAATTAACGGGATCCAGGCATCCTTGGAGAAATATAAGTCGAGGGGGTTACTGCGCCTAGAGGCCCGGTTGCGGAAAGAGTTGGAGATGGTAATAGGGCATGAGGAGATCCTTTGGTGGCAAAAATCGAGAAATGATTGGATTATGCATGGGGACATAAATACTAGTTTCTTTCACCAAAAAACTATTGTTCGCAGACGACGGAATAGAATTGAAGCCATCTAGGACAATTCGGGTAATTGGCTGTATAATGAGGAAGAAATCTGAAACCATGTAGTGGGGTATTTTTTGACTTTATTTACAAGTGAGGTTGCAAATTCCCGCAATTATCTTGTTCCGAATTATTTCCCAAATCCGGAAGCTTTTGATATAGATTGTGCCGCTAACCCAGTTCTGGAAGCAGAGATCAAGAAAGCCGTCTTTAATATGAAACCGCTAAAGGCTCCAGGTACGGATGGGTTGCATGCTATTTTCTACCAATCTCAATGGGCAGTGGTTGAGCCTTCCTTCTGTAAGTTTATTGCTGACATTTTTATCTCTGGTAGGATTCCTAAAGAGGTCAATACTACTCTTTTGGTGTTGATCCCTAAAGTGGAGCATCCTACTAGCTTAAAAATGTTTAGACCTATCAGCTTATGTACAGTAGCCTATAAAACTGTGACTAAAATAATTGTTAACCGTTTGCAAGCTTTGCTGCCTGATATTATAGGCCCCCACCAAACAAGTTTTGTTCCTGGCCGCCACATCATAGATAATATTGTTGTAGCCCAAGAAGTGGTTCATTCTATGCGACAAAAGATAGGTAAGCGATAGCTTATGGCTATCAAGGTCGATCTTGAGAAGGCGTACGATCGGCTCAATTGCTCGTTTATATTCGAAACTCTTCAATTGGCTGGCATTCCGATTCAATTATCTAGGCTCATCATGGAATGTGTTACTACAGTTACAATGAGCATTTTGTGGAATGGAGAGGTTACAGAGGAGTTTTCTCCGGGGAGAGGAATTCGGCAGGGAGATCCTCTGTCTCCTTATATTTTTGTGCTTTGTATTGAGCGGTTGAGTCATGGTATTTCCCAAGCTGTGAACGAAGGCAATTGGAAACCAATCCATTTGGCAAAACGATGAACTCCCTTAACGCATCTTTTCTTCGCTGATGACTTACTCTTATTTGTGGAAGCCTCAATTAATCAACCCTATATCATCGATGCAGTCCTGGAGAATTACTGTCGAAGCTCTGAAGCAAAGGTTAACAAATCGAAAACCAAAGTTTTTTCTCAAAAAATGTGCTATCTAGAGATGGTCAGCTTATTGGCGACGCATTGGGTTTTTCGGCTACTAAGGATTTGGGCTGTTACCTTGGCATGCCTTTAATTCATTCGCGGGTAAATAAAGATACTTACCAGTCCATTTTGGATAAGGTGGACATGAGGCTTACTGGCTGGAATGCGGCTCATTTGTCTTTTGCTGGAAGAGTAACTTTGGCTCAATCGGTGATTCAAGCAATGCAAACAACATTGCTTCCCCCCCCCCCCCGGTGCGGCAGAAAATTGACAAGGCTTGTCGTCGTTTTATTTGGGATGGGAAATCGAAGAGACACAAGCTAAGTATGGTGGGCTGGGACAGAATTTGTACGCCAAAGACTCATGGGGGGTTGGGGTTCAAAAAGTTAGATGCGATGAACCATGCGCTGCTGATGAAGCTAACCTGGGAAGTTGTTTCGAATTCGGAAAAATTGTGGGTGAAGGTGTTTTGTTCTAAATATGGGCTAGATCCTGAAAACTTACCACTCTCTCTACCGGAGAAACAAGGGTCCCGTATTTGGATGGCTATCAGGAAAACGTGGGAAGACACCATGCTTGGAGCCCGCTGGTCAGTTTGTGATGGGGTGAGAACTCGGTTTTGGCTTGATTGTTGGGTAACGAAGCAAGAACCCTTGATCAACCTTGCCCTCCAACCGATCTCGCAGGAGATTATTCATACTTCTGTGAGAGAGTTTGTAACCGAAAATGGGTGCTGGAACTGGTTGAGATTTGAGCATTTGCTGCCTAACTATATCCTCTTGCAAATTGCATCAGTTATGCCTCCCGCTTCTCAGCTTGGCAATGATAAAATCTACTGGAGTCTTGATCCCAGAGGTGCTTTTACTGTCCGATCAGCTTACGACTCCATATGTCGTCACAACCTCGCCGTTAAAGATGAAACATGGAGCTTAGCATGGACGTGGAAGGGACCCCAATCTGTTCGTCTTTTTCTTTAGCAGATTATGCATGGGAAGCTAAAGACGCATGGCGAGCTGGCTCGACGTCATATTCCAGTAGCAATGGCTTGTGATAGGTGCGGGACACCAGTTGAGGACATTCTACATGCATTAAGAGATTGCCCTTGTATTAAACAGGTTTGGCTGCGACTGGTTGCAGTGGGTGATTATCATGCCTTTTTTCAAGCTAATCTACGGGAATGGATTGTAACCAATCTACAGAACAAGTCAAGTTTTGTTTCTCACATTCCGTGGGAGTGCGTATTTGGAGTGGCCGTTTGGAGACTATGGTTTTGGAGAAATCACTTCATGGTCGAAGGAAAACTGGTGGACAGCTCAGCAATCATTATGGATGTTATGGTCAGAGCCAATGAAATACATAAAGTGAATATTTCTCCCATGAGTCAGCAATCGAGGAGAAAAGAGATGTTCATCGGCTGGCAACCCTCTCCATGGCCTTGGTGTAAGCTAAATACGGATGGATCAGTTAGAAATACATGGGCTGCAGGGGCTGGTGGTGTTATTCGTGACTCGGTTGGGCACTGGATTTTGGGATTTTGTATGAATATTAGGGAGTGTCCGGTGGTTATGGCTGAGCTATGGGGTTTATATCAAGGTTTAAACCTAGTGTGAGATGCTGGCATAAAACGTCTGTTGGTGGAAGTAGATAGCCTGTGTGTTTCACAGATGATTTCTAAGCAGGTGGTCGTGCCTAATGTTTTTTATGCTCTAGTTGTTGCTGTTAGGGATCTTCTAAGCAGGAATTGGCAAGTTTCTCTCTCTCACATCTTTCGTGAAGCGAATTCGGCTGCAGATTTCATGGCCAGTATGGCTCATTCAGTCCCTCATGGGTTACATTTATTTACTAGCCCGCCTGTGGATATTTATTCAATTATATTGCAAGACATATTTGGGATTGTTAAACCCCGTATGGTTTCGTCTTAGCTCATTTTATTGAGCCCTTTTTAATAAAAAAAAAAAATTGTGTTAAAGGTCTGCCATCAACCCGAATTGTTGTAAATAGACAAATTAATTAATGTAGTTTTTTTTAATAAAAAAAAAAAAGAACAAGAAGAAGGAGGAGGAGCAAAGAAAAGAAAAAAGAAAGAAAAAATTAGAAGTGAAAAAAAGGGGGGGGGGGGGGGGGGAAGGAGAGAAAATAAAACAGTTGAGGACGGGGGGCGGCGGAGGGCATCAATTTAGATAGGAAAGAAAAAGAAGGATGCTGGGACTGGGAGTGGTGAGAACAGCGACTCCGTCAACAGTGGTTCGAAATCGAATAGAAGATGAAAGCAAAAGCAACGGGGTTCCTCTCTCCTTGTCTTTTAGTAAGCCATCTTGGGTGGTTCGAACAGAGGCAAGCTGCGCTTATTTTATTTTGTTTTTCTCAAAAAAAAAAAAGGAGAATTATTTTATTCATTCATAGAGCTATGAAGAAAAGAAAGAATTGGGTGTTCGTTCGTTTGATTGGTTTTGGTTTTGGGTTGCAGTCAAATGTTCGGAAACTAGCAAGGAAGAAGCCGGACCCATCGTGTGGTGTGTGCCACGGTACCGGAAGAGTTGATTGCTACAATTGTTCCGGTGAAGGTAAATTTCTCCTTGATTTTTGACTTCATTATCATTGCCTATCCTTACTCATTAGCGCAGGCAGGATAAACAAGACTCATTTAACAATGCTTCCCAAAGGAGAATGGCCAAAATGGTGCAAGATTTGCGGCGGCGGCGGACTCATCTACTGCTCCCGCTGTCTTGGAACGGGGGGGTACAGGTATCCTATGGGTTTCCATTTCGTGAAAAAGAGTGATTCTGATTCTGATGGCATCAAGCAGCACCACAACTGAAGAGGACAACCATAATATCTCTGATGACTTCCCTACGACTTCGTTGTATGCATGTAACTCGCACATCTATCATTTCAACTTTGAACAAGGAAATCTTCTATTACTCCCACATCTCAGAAAGCCACTACTGTATCACTCCTACTTGGTGTTATACGCTGCTTAATAATTACCAGGTCAATGCTTCATACCAATCCAATATTAACGTCTCAGAAGATACACCTCATTTTCTACTGCAAGTCGAATACTAACTTTCATGGTGCCTAAAAAGATGTTTAACATATTACATTGCGGAAGAAATAACACCTTCCCTCGCCTCTAAAAATTATTGGAATAATTAATAAACAGTGAAACTAGACACGATGATCCAGTTATTTATTTATTTATTTAGCACAGACATACATATCAAATTATCAACAGTTGTCAGGCACGCATCATTTAGATTTTAGACACAAGACAATTGTGAATGACCCTATAACAAGAAGGCAGAAATTAGTTGTGTTTCACGGAAGGTGAGAGTGTTATCTCATGTCATCCAAAACCACCTCAATGGCCCAAAACAAAATCTATCCAACTTAATTACGAAATCAGCCACCACTGGCTAGTTTTGAGATTTAGCAACTACAAAACTTGGTGCAAAATCAAGAGATCTGATATCAATCAAGACCAGGGTGTAACCGAACCACACCACTGGGTAATTAATTTGAGATTAGCCTATGTGTATATATATCTAAGCATTTGCATTAGGAAGAAACTCCATGGGGGAGAAGCGCAGCAGCCACAATTCTACCTTCCTCATTCAGTATGTTATAAGTTGATGCAGCATTCCTCTGCACAAGAGAGTATTCATCAGAATAGTATGAAAACCATAGGAGCTGTCAGCACTTGTTTCAAGTCAAACTTTTGGGGTTGTAATTTCACGCTTCCCATTGTAAACAGAAGATATCATCACATCAATTCCTCACTACTTCATCTGGACAACAAATTATACCTTTGAAGGGGCATGCTCGAACAAACAGAGATAGAGATGTAAAGATTTATCAAGCTACATAGCCAGTGATGCTAGGTTATAGAACTTTCAGCAGAATTCATTGATTTCACCACAATTAATACTTATTCAATATTTCTGTCTTGCAATATCCCACCTTGACGGTATTTATCACCAATAATTTAATAACGACAGGGCTCTCAAAGCCTTAGATCAATGCCGAAATTTCTACGAATCTTCCTTTCCTACCTTCACAGAAATTTTCCGGTTAATTTCTTTGACAACAACCAAACTTTATCAATGTACTAAGCTTTCTCATATGACACATAACCAACATAAAGCATAAATGCAACAGGTTAAGATTAACTAAAGTCAAATAATTAACAAAGAGAATACCGAGTCAATGGCTTCTAACTTCATGCCAGTAGACCGAATGAACTGTCGAAGTTCAGGATTGACAGGTTCAATGTACCTTCCACAGCCAAGGATCAAAATTTCTGAAACAAATTTTACACAAACTAAGATCAGCAAAAGGAGGGACAAGAAAAAAATGAACAGAGAGCAGCCCGATTTCTAGAAAGCATGTTGATTTCACCCCACCATCAAAGCATGAGGTTGGTTATATTATTCGTCATTTGTTTCTTAGTAAGTCAATGGCATAACTGAAAGGAAATGTTACTCAGTTCTCAAAGATGTTGGAAAAAATAAATAGGATGCACAGTAAAACTTGTTGCCCCCTAAAGACAATATTAATGCTGAAACTTTAATAGTCAAATGTTTTGTGAAAAATAAAATCCAATACAAAATGTTATATATATATATATATCCAAGAAAACAAAGTAGCATTTTGTCAAGGGTCAGTCTTGAGACGTGGATTTTGCACATTCCTGTAAATTCCCAAAAAATGACTTGGAACATCCAAAAGGGGCACAAAATGATTAGGTTGTAAAGCATTATGCTCCTTTTGTTTCACCACATTTATTACCTATAAGATAAAGATTAAACTCTCACCTGGAATAGGCCGCACAAGTTGGAAGATAGATAAGCTGCACACGATATAAAGATAATGATATATCAGGTATCATTATACATAAACGTCACGAACTAGAAATTTGAAGGGAAAGAATGCAGCAGGAGTCTAAGCAACAAATTGGGTATTATTCACGTTTAAACATGTGTGCTAGGAGGTCTAAGAGAATGAATCAAATTTACAGATAAATGACCCTAGTTTCATCTCATGAATATAGATGTGAAATCTTCAGTCTATTGCATGCAAAAAGTGTTGAAATGAATGGCAGGACAATGTGGTTGTGATCCAAACGAAAACACCGCAGCCAAAACTCTAGAATCACCAATATCACAATCAACTCCCACAAAAGGCTATAGAGGCAAAAAGCAGCAGAGGTGACAGGTACCTGTTAGGAGTAATCTCAGAGAACTTTTTGGGAGTCCAAGACATGAGCAGATTTCCAATACAAAGCAGGCTACCTTCATACTGAACCCCATTCACTGTGAAGCCTGTGTCAGTATACCTACATAATGAAATTTAGGAATTGAAAAAAATAAACAAGGAACTAGGCTAGACAGTAAAGGAAGCATAGAACCAAAAGACTAGCGTTTATATATAAGGAAGAATGAAACCCTTGGAAGCGAAGCTGATCCTCGGGGACATTGTCAATGAGATTGATTTGATCATAAAGAGAGAAAGCACGCCTGAGGGATGGCAATGGTTGATTTGGAGTAGCCTTTGGGGAGCCCTTCCTTAAGCTTCTCATCAGATTGGGCAACGTCGTCACAGCTCTCTGCCTCACTGCCATCTCTTCAGTTTAGTTCACTCAATTCCTCTTCCTGTATAAACTTTTATGTTTTTCACCAAGTTCATATCAGTTACGAATAATGACATTATCTCCTCCCTGACGCTAATCAATAGACATCAATAGACCAAAAGCAGCAACTTTTACGACAAAAAAACCCTAGAAAGAATAAACTAATGGTGTCCACTAAAATTAACAAAATCAATATCATATAAAGACGATTTGAATAAAACCATACCGTTCGTGTTTGACTTCAAATGTGAATGCATCAAACAATGAATTAACAACAAAATTCACACACGAAGGAAAAAAAAAAAATCATCACCTGAAAAATGGCTGATGGCAGAGTGAGTGCCACCAATGATGATTTCTCGGTGATGTGGAACGGTTAAGATTGACGGCAATCGGAATCAAATAAAGCGATGAAATTAATCAAACGTTAGGTACAGATAGATAATTGTTTCTCGGGTTGACCAAATATCAGTCACTGAAGGCAGTGAATCGTTGCTTATATTATTATTATTATTATTATGAAAGTGGTTTAAGTAAAAAGATTTACGAGTTTACTGCTGTTATTTTTATTTTTATTTCTTCATCTCGTGTGAAGTACAGGCTTTTGGGCTTGGACGCATGCTTAGTGGGTGTCCACTCTAAAGAAAGCCCAAAGCTCTTTCTTTCATGAAAGATGACGCAATGCTACTTAGATTTACCGAATCGTAGATATTGTTGTATCGAATGCAGTAGTAGTCGTAGTACCACTACTGAGACAATGCAAGAGGAGAAATTTTAAAATATATTTATTGTATTATAATTATTTAATACATATATGATATGTATAATTGAATTTAATACAATCACCACTAAATAATACATTGAGTAATACAACAACGCTTGCTTGCAGAGAATAATTAATTAATTGTTCTGTAGTGCTTGCAGCTTGTGGTGTGCTCAACTAGAGAAATGAAAAGAGCGAGGCATTAACTCATTTCCCTAATTTCATGGCAGAATACAATAATACTAATACAACACAAATTTCCCTCACTTCATTTTTATTTTTATATATAACGAGGAAAATTTAATGGCATAATTAAGTCGCGCCTCAAAAGTCACACACACTGATCGATTATGCCATGTGCGTTATCCCCCACAGTCCTTTCCTCAAACTTGATATGCTTGTACCATCTAGCGCATATGATGTAGATAAAGAGATCAGCCGTTGTTAAAGCTGCTAGTAGAAAATAAAACCTGTCTAGATGTCCTTTGTTTAGGTTTCCCGGGATCCAACCGGGTCTTGTAGAGATCTTCATCACCATTGTCACAAGCAGACTACTTACGTAATTTCCCAGTGATATGGATGTCATGCATAATGCACTACCAAAGCTCTTCAATCCATCTGGCGCCTGCCCATTGAAGAACTCCAACTGACCCACATACATGAACACCTCTGATGCTCCTATTAGCACATACTGAGGAATTTGCCAAAATATGCTCAATGTGCTTGCTTTGCTTTCGCAACTGTTGCAATCTTTGATTGCGTATTTCAACCTGAATATTTCCACAACTCCTGCTGAAATCATTGCCATTATAGCTATTACAAGACCAATTCCCATTCTCTGAAGCTCAGTGAAACCTCTTGTCCCTGACTTCCTCGTTAGTCTTTCAACAAGTGGGTCTAGAACTCGCCTGTAAATGAATATGAAAGCGGCAACACTCAGAATGTCAAAACTAGACATGCTTGCCGGTGGGATGTGGAAGGTTGAAATGTTTGTTTTCATAGCAGCTCCTTGTTCCACGAAAAGAGATGCCATTTGAGTGAAAACTACAGAGTAGAGTATCGTGCATAGCCAAATTGGAAGGAGTCTCAGAATGCATTTCACTTCTTCCACTTGAGTCACGGTGCAAAGAACCCATGGATTGCGCATATCAATATTCTCCCCATCTCCCCCGTTATTTTTATCATCGTCAGATTTACGTGTGATGACAGCCGCTTTATCCAAGAATCTGCAAGACCATTACATTCGTTATGTTAACGTACATATATAACATTAGTGATCATCAAAGACATACATGCATGCAGCTTAATTATTAATCAATTAGATAATAATTAAATACTTCATTTTACACACATACAGAGTATATATGAATAAATTGAAGTGATTCATGAACTTAATTAATTACTTGAAGCCTTGAGTGTGGAGTATATTCCGAGCCCCATTCTGGGAAGTCTGTTTAATTCCATCTCTTTCGTAAAACAAGAGATCATGATCATCGTCACTGATCTGGACCTTCCATTTCCTAGTTGCAGCAACTACCACTTGGCAAATCCTGGAAAGAGGATTGCCAGTGGGTTTGAAGTGCCTGTATCTGGGAGTCCCAATGAGAAACAGGATGAGTGCCATAGTGGCAGAGCCAGCTGACGCCCAAAATCCCAGCACCCACATTCCTTCGTCTTCAAAATATCCCAATATAGTATTCGAAAAGAGGGATCCCAGGTTCAAAGCCAAGTAGAAGTAGCTAAAAAAGGCTATTTTAGAATGCCCTTCCTTGGGGTCCTCTTCATCAAATTGATCTGCCCCAAATGTAGCTATATTTGGTTGGTATCCCCCATTTCCTAGGGCGGTCAGGTATATAGACAGATAGAACAACGCCATATGCAGGGATGAATGGGATCCACATGGATTTCCTTCATCACCGCAGCCACTAGGTTTCAGTAAGAATGCGTAGCTTGATACTGATAATGATACCAGTCCCTGTAACATTACATGAAATTAATTAGATGTGGAAGTGCACGAGTGCTGATAGTGCTTATGAAGAATATTTTATTGTTGTGTTGAAAAGTAGTTTATAAATTGTAAATGATGTTTACAATGCTGTAAAAATTGTTTACAAGGAAGTGAATAGGGGTGGGCATATTTTAACCGAACCGATCTAAACCGATCCAAATCGACCATTTGGATCGGTTTGGATCAGTTTCATTAGTAAAAAAACTGGTTTCGGTTTATTGGATTGCAAATCGACATCATTCGGTTTGGATTTCGGTTTGGAAGGATTCCAAACCGATTCAAACCGATCCAATCCAGAAATATTATATAATTATATTATATTCTAAGTTAAGCAATCTAACTAATTATATTTATCATTTTATGCAGATTTTGACAAATCAAAAGTAATTGGGCCATAAGTTTTGACGGACAAGATGCACAATATTTTAATTGTCAAATGTTGTTCAAGTTTATTTTAATTTTATGAGTTTGTTTTGAATGAACATGTTAATAACTTCTTTATTAGGGTGTATTATGTTATAAACTTGTATGGATGTATCTTTGAATTGTTATGTAGATATCAAAGTAAATATGAATAATATAAAAGATGTATCAATTTAGATTACGGACACAAAAAAATAACAAATAATTTAGGTAAAATAATATAAAAGAAGTGGGCTTTTAGCTAATAAGCTCAAACCGAGGATCCAAACCGATCCAATCCGATCCAGTCGGTTTGGATCGGTTCGGTTTGAAAAAATTTTAAGTTGATATCGGTTTGAAAATATTTCAAACCGATAAGTTTGGATTGGTTTGAGAATATGTCTCAAACCGATCCAAACCGAATTTGCCCACCCCTAGAAGTGAATATATGTATGCATATATATACACACACACAATATAATTTAATTATTAGTGCACTAATTAATTATATAATTAATGAGCCGATGGAGAGATACTATATATTTATATTGAATTTTAGTGCATGCATGTATAATTGCCAAGTTGCACAATTGTTATTATCACTTACAATGACAAAGATGGCCTGGAAGATGGCACAAGTTTTGTATCTTCCCCAGTAAGAGTCACTGAGGAAGGCGCCAAGCAAAGAGAAAATATAGACGGTGCCTGTCCATTTGCTGACATTATTTGCCGCATCAGCATTGTTCTGCCCCACAACCCTAGTCAAAAACAATACCAAGTTGACTCCTACCCCAAAAAATGCCAAAGTAGCCAGCCCTTGATTCACTGAAGAAAAATTAAGGAATCAAAATAGAAATTCATAAAATATTAATTGGTTAAGGGGATTTTAAACGCATAAATGTTAACAATATTACTGCTTAATTGACGTTACGAGATTTTGATAAAACATGTGCAAAGAACAAACTGTTCAAGTGGTTATTAACAACTTGTAATAAATTAAGACTAATGATAATTAATTAAGAAGAAAAGTATGAGCGATGGTTAATTACCTAAAATTAGAATTCCAGCAATCCAAGTTCCAGTTCTTCTTTTGATTGCGGGGCGGCCATGCCGATCAACAGCTCCATCAAGGGTGCATGCCTCTTCCTGATCATTTTTTATCTTCTCCTTTACGATAACCTGAAATATTTTTAAACATCTAAATGCAAGCTTACAAAAATAACATTAAACGACTGATCTCTAATTACGATTTCAGGGAGATGCATGATTCTCTACTTATATGTATACACGCACACACACACTTCATCATTAACCAGTAGTCACAGCGTTATGGATAGTTCAAATTTATATATATAAAGACATTCGCGAAAGTATATGCGAGGCCAAAAAGCAATCAACTTCATTATATAAGTATCAGTTGAAATTTAAAAAAAGAAAAAGAAAAAAAGAAAAGAAAAGATAGGACAGTAATGTAAATCTAATGCTCCAACTAAAATTGTTTTTAGCATTATTGAATTTGTATAGCTGTAATTTAAAAGTGAATAGTACTAAAATAGTTGATAAATATTAACTTAAAATTAATTTTATTAATATAATCATACAGTATCTTAAAATTAATGCATGCCCCCGTTATGAGAACGACTTCCACCTAATTAACTAACTCGGCACAACAATATTTCGATGAAGTAAAAACTGGATCAAGCAAGCAAGCGTAGCTAGACAAGTTCACTTTCTATTAAATTAAAATTTTTGTTTTTACTTTGACCCGTAATTAATTAAGCACTGGGAGTTATACTCCAGCTCTTAATTAATGATTGCAGTGGTGACTCACACCTTGATGGTGCACTACACGTTTCCACTACCTCAGACTCAAACACAACACTTGCATGTTAACCGATAATATATAATAGGCCGGAGATTGCCAGTAGTTATATTCTTGTGTTCGATTGAGTTAGTTTAGCAATATATACAAATATTATTTGGATTTAATATTGGAGTTACGTACGTATTACCCTACTCTATGCCCGTACCATATTAAAATCTTCTAAGGAAAGAAGTCTTAAACAATTATGATTCTTATAAAGCACACACATTCATACACACACTTGTGTGTGTATATATATATATATATATATAATTTTTCTCTAACTAGTACATCCCACCACTAAAAATATAAAAAAATTAGATTTCAACATATTACTGATTACATTTTTTTTTTATTAGTGTATTGAATTTTTTTTTTTATTTGTTACTAATATATATATAGATACACCGACACACACTCACGTGTAGGCATTTTTTTTTTTTGTCCAAATACGTTATTAAGTTATATGGTTTAATAAAATCAGTGTTTCATTTACTATAAATGCATGTGATTCAATAATATATTGCACTGATCCTATCAAAATATATGGCTTAATAGCATATCCTCATGAGAAAAATTGAGGGTCCTCATATAAGAGAATGACTGTGTGTGTAAGTCATTATCTAAAAAGAGATTCCTTTATTGTAATAAAAAAATAAGACAAAAAATATAAATTTAAATATATTACATGATAAAATATACTGACTTAAGAGTGTTTATTTTTCTTATCTTTTAGTTTGTCCCTTCCTTTATTTAAATCCCTAAATTGAACTCTCCAATACTAGGGCAGATACTAGAGAAGAAAGAGAATTATAACAAACTAAACGAAGGGGAAAAAAAAAGGTTACCGCAAGCATTTTCACATACGGTAAGAACAAATTAATTAATATATATACTCATTTCACAAACCTCATTGCAAACGTTTGATAAAGCCATTGTAGCACTCTGGCAATGTTAGATGCTTAGCGAAAGATTTGGAGATAAGAGAAAGATGGTGAAATTAGGAAATAAGAGAAGAACAATTTCAGCACGATATCAAGTTAGTAGCATATATTTATATGCGTGTGAGGGATGCGGGTGGCTCTATGGGGAAAGGTGTGTGTTAATTGTCATAAAACAAGTATTTATAGAAGATGATGGGAGAAATTAGTGAACGAACGGCTGTGGTAAACGTGATCAACGTGAGAAGGCAGATGCACGTATATACATATATACATGTGAAAATGACGAAAAGAAAAAGGAAGCGACACGGTGGGCCGGGGCAAAAGCTTGGCGACAATATTGTTGGGATACAGTCATGCGTGCATCATCAATGATTGTCTGCGTCAGCTGCTTTCAAATGACTAAATGATCGTCTGTCATGTCGTTTTCAATTGATAATCAGACTAGTTGGATGGGATTAAGCTGTCCTGATATTGACGTGTTTTGAATCCATGCATTTGGCGTTTGCGTCTAGCTAAGCTTAGCCATCATCAATTCACTCTTAATTCTGCCATCGTAAATTTTTTTTAGGATTCTTATTAATAATATGAACAGTAATATAGGAATTAGAATCTTTTTCTGAGTTTTTTTAATTTCTTTTTTGAATTTTTAAATATCTTATGTTCATATATCTTTCATTTATAATGTAAAGATAGGATTTAATTATTTTTATTTATTTTTTAAATTCATTAAGTACTAATCATTAACTGAATATTTTATTCAAAAGAAATTCAAATAATGAGAAAATTTAGACGGGCAGCCCTTACGTACATTCCCCCTTAATGATTTCTTAGCGTAATACATCTACTCCAGCTAATTAATGACAAATAATAATACATATTATATTAAAGTAAGTATGGTTGTTGCTTACGGGTGGGGTTCCACTGAGCGGGTAAAATTTGACTTAATTACTATATACAGGGGAATGGATAATCATAATTTGCTTCAACATCAGCTTTCCAAGCATAATTACGGGGTCAAAATTGTAGAGTGGAAACGAAAGCTACATGTATATATATATTATGTAGCTTCTAGCCTCAATTTGGATGTATATGACACATTTGGTTGCTAACGAGAGAGTAGTAATTAAGTTTGCCAATCAAAAAACGTATAACGAGAAAATTGGTTGGATTAAAGTAATTAACCAATAAAATAAAATATAACTGTTAAAATATGTGAATAACATACATAAAGTTGAGATAGATCAATTGTGTTATCACCACCACCACCACCACTGTTTGAATTATATTCTCTCGTGATTTAATTTTATATGAGCATTGATTGATATCTTAACACTTTTGTTTATGTACAAAAAAATATATAGTTCTTGATTAAGTATGAAAAATATCTAGAACTTACGTTTGACTAAAATTCAAAGAAGTTGTTGGAAGTCTATTTGAAATCAAATAGTTGTGGTGGAGGAGGTCTTTTATTTGATTTCTTCCACTCATATAGCTTAGAGTGTGAATTGAATGTCAAAAGTAAATAAAATAAAATAAAAAAAGAATATGCACGAAAGAAACAGAGAAACCGTATCTTAGAAAGTGTGGGTTGAGAAAACAGTACTGTAGGGTGACAAAAAGGGCCAGGGGAGAAGAGGCTGGCTATGGGTTCCTGAACGGAGTGGATTTTTCATTTATATGATTACACTCAGTTGACTATTAATTAAGAAAAGTGACATAACTTATTATAAATTGATCTGCTTCCCGTTCGACTTCCAGATTCAGAAAAAGTATTAGTTTTGGTTTTGTTGTTTTAGTATGTTTGATTAATGCATGAAAATGAACAACCGCACCTAATATCAGTTAATTACTTGATTAATTATATATGATATTGGCGCAAAGCATATGCATGTGGTTTTTTTTAAAAATAAAAAAATATAAAGGGTATAAAGTTTCAAGTGCAATCGTGAGGGTCAATATACGCATGCTAGCTAGCAATATATTCCAGCTGTCGGCACTCTTGCACACGCACAGTACTCACCATTGCACATAGGACAAATGACCGAGATGCTGGCTGGCTGATACTCCGATATTCCAGAGAAGCGTCATTCAACATTCAAATTTGTCTGTTTCATTTGAGTTTTATAATTATCCAACATCTTGCAAATTAGAAAAGCCACTTACAGCAGATGGTTAGTTTTTCTCTCATTAAAATTAATATATCACTTATTATTTTTAAAATATTTAATCATTTCTGTTTTAGACAGATTTTGGAGGGTGGGAAAATAGAAAACCTATCTAGAATAATAAATTTGTTTTATGGAAAATCGGAGTACCACACTACTTTGTTGTGTGCGGTATATCTGAAATTCGGAGGGGGTGAGAAGGGTTGAGAGACTAGTGGTGGTGATGAGGGGTCTGTATCAAAGAAAAGAATCCTTCGAAATGAGCTTCTACGCCTGCAAAACAATGAAATAGAGATTAGAGGTGAAGCCGGGGTACCCCCGCGTTCACACTCTAACGCTCAAGTTATTAATTCAAGCTTTTTTATAGTAAAGAGAGCTTGCCAACCCTCTGTAAATCAAAGTTTAAGGTTGAAGAAAACTAATTTTGTGGAGTGTGAGTGTTTTTTTAGTAAATGAAAACATGATGAAGAATAAAACTTAAACACCTTTATATATGGAGTACCTCAGCTGCCACGTGGCGTATTTTTATGGCTATTAGCTGTCCTTTTTTTTGCATTTTTGTGTCCCTTTACATTTTTTGTGATTTTTGGGTCGTTATGTGCATGCTTGGGAATCAAGAAAACGTTCGCGGCGTATCTTATCCTTTTGGGTACATGGCGCGCACTGGAGAGTGGTCTAGGGTAACTCAACAGTGGCTGTCTGGTAAGACGGTTGAGGAGCACTGTCCTTAGGACAATGTCCTTCACTTTTGGCAGAAGTGGCAGGCGGTTGTCGCCACTTTTCAGTACGATATTCTGATATTAATTATGACAAAATCAAATATTATCCTTCAAGTGGTGGAGACATTTCTCATGGCAGACTTTTTCGGAGGATTTTTCCGAAACTGATCCGTTGGGTACCTCAAGTTATGTGGGGTACCTCGAGTTACTCTCGAGTTATGCAGAGTACCTCGAATTATGCTGGAGTTATGTGGGGTACCTCGAATTACTCTCGAGTTATGCGGGGTACCTTGAATTATGTGGGGTACTTCAAATTATGCGGGGTACCTCGAATTATACTAGAGTTATGTGGGGTATCTCGAATTACTCTCGAGTTATGTGGGGTACCTCGAGTTACTCTCGAGTTATGCGGGATACCTTGAATTATGTGGGGTACTTCGAATTATGTGGGGTACTTCGAATTATGCGGGGTACCTCAAATTATACTAGAGTTATGTGAGGTACCTTGAATTACTCTCGAGTTATGCGGGTACCTCAAATTATATTGGAGTTATTCCGCTCATCGACACGTGGCGTGCTGCTACATTTTTCTTTTTCTCCCCAAACAATTTCCTACACAAAATATTTAAGGAAAAAGATAGATAAATGAATTACAAACTATTGTACATGCATTTATAGATTATAAAAAGGAGATTATCAGTTTTATTCAATTAAAATTAATATAGATCACTTACCCCTTATTATTTTTATAATACCTAATAATCCCCTTGCACAAAAAAATTAAGGAAAAAGATGGGTAAATGAATCACTTACTTGATATTTATCTTCGAAATATAAAATAATATTTATTGTAAGAAGATGTTTGAAAATGAACAAAAAGTTCAAAAAAAACTTATTATTTTTTTTTATTCACACCGAAACTTATATTTCATATTTTTAATATTTAAATCTTTCTATTTTAATTTCAAGTTATATACTTATATGATTTATTTAAATTATAATCAATAAGAATAAAAGTGTATCTTAAAAGAAGGAAAATAATATAAATTTATGGTGTCAAGGAGTTATTGGTATTATAAATATAATACATTTATGATGTAAGTGGTTTATATCGATTTTAGTTAGGAGAAAATTGACAATCTCCCTAATATAAATATATATAATAAGTTCACTTCACTTGTAATGCAAAAGACTTGAAATGAATGAATATAATATATATATATATATAAGATTTTGATCAAATGAGTGCTATGCCGGATGTTATATTGCGCAACAAGATGCATTTCCATTTAACAAATTGAGGATGCCACTAAAATATAAAAGAATAGAGATTTCCAATACATTGAAGTTTTTTTTTTATTAGTTAGTTGTATTGAAATCTATATTTTTTTGTCTGCTAATGACAAAATAAGGATGTCCTCATTAAAAAAGAAGAAATTTTTTAATATGAATTCTTCTCTAATGAGGACATCAGAAACTTTTTTTTTATCAATTAGTTTGTATTGAAATCTATATTTTTTTGTGTGATAATGACATCCTCATTTTGTTAAAATGAGTTTGTCTTCATTAAAAAAGAAAAAAAAATCTATATGAGTTCTTCTCTAACGAGGACATCGTTAAAGAGAGGATACTAATAGCAGACAAAAAAAATACAGATTTCAATGTACTAATAGAAAAAAAAAAACATAATATCTAATGCATTGAAATATGCATTTTTATATTTTAGTGGTATCCCCCCCCCAACACACACACACATATATAATAATAATAATAATAATAATAAAATCTCATATTTTATTAGCATATTTTAATACACTACAAAATGCATATATTGTATTACAATTTATTTTTTAATCATTTAGTTTGTCCTTTATTTTATTAAAATTATCGTTACCGTAAGATAATATTTACATGTAAACTTTTATCTAATGATGGCATTCTTATTTTAATAAAATGATGATCACACTAATAAATAAAAACATAGATTAAAAATATAAATGTAATATACTAATAGATAAAAATTTATGATCTCTAATATATTAAAATTTATATTTTTTATATTTTAGTGATATAATTAAAGAGAGAATGGCATCAATTATATATATATATATATATATGTATGTTGTAGATAAGGTCCGGTAAAGTAACTCGAGGGGACAATGTCAATTGTAAATATCATGTGACGCGTACGAGTGCCTTTTGCTTTCGGGGGCCAATCCAAAAGGCCTAAAAGAGGGGGAAATTTTTTCCAAATTGGTAGGCTGTAGGTTAAGACTTTTAAGCAGCATGGGGCACGAGACTTGGAAGAGGAGACATGACCCGAGGAAAATCTGAAACGCTCAAGGTCGTATTCAATTCAAGCACGTCCCTTCTTAATTATTTATTTCACAAAATTCCTGCTTATCAGTAAAGTAAGCATACATATAATTAATAATTAATTAGAGATTACTCTCAATTGAAAAAAAAAAATAAGGACACGTCACATCCGCAAATATTGTATAATTAATAAGCAGAAGCCAAAATCTACTCCTTCTTATCTTATGGAAAGAAAAGCTTGCTTATCACCGCCGCCTAGATGCTGATCCTAGCAGAGTCGTCAGCAAGTTGCTGCTTTTAAAACATGTTTGGTTTGTCTTCTCTTCTTTGGTTCATTTTCATTTGTTGAATAAGCAAGCCCTCATTGACTCTACTTGAACTAAAATTTAAATTTAAAATTAATTACTTCCAACCAACGCATGCGATTTGCGGATAAATTTTCTTTTGGGATTGAAAAGTTAAGGCATCTAGTTACCAAGTAGTCGTTCGTTCACCTTCCAGACCAAGACCTTAATGATTGTTACTCCTACTTATATTGACTAATCAACAATGTAATCAGTAGAGATTTTTCTTTTTTTTTACCAGATATATATATGTTTAAGATAAAATCAAACTCCATTTTCTTTTGTTGTGGCTGACCACTGATCCGTAGTTGTCTTTGTCTTAGCTAAACAGATATCCTCCGATGATGGTCATTTGAAGATGACACTTATCTAACTCCACTACTTCTCTTTCATTTTGTCTATAAAGAAAAGGTCATTGAATTCATTCAAACTTCTTAGGAAAAAAAATTTCATTGAACGGGCCTATCAATGCGGTCCAACAAGTTGGGCCTTGGCGTCTGTCGGCTCGGGGACCGCGTATTATCTTCTCTAGTGGACCTTTTAACTAGAGATGGGTTTTGTTCTCAGAAATCAGAATTCGATTTGGTTCTAAAGTTTAGTTCCGTTTGTTTCATTTCGAATTTTTCGGTATGGACATTTTGGGCATTACGGTTATAACAGTTTTCAATTTTCATCTGTATTTACTAGACTCTACATTCTTACAAATTTATAGTTTTCACCAGTATTAACTATATACACAGTGTTACTATGTGCATAAAAATAAAGTCCTTAATTCAAACAAAATAATGAAAGTCCCAACAACAATTCATAAATGCACGTCATTTTTTGAATTTCACCATAAATTATAAAATCTATAATAACCAAAAAAAAAAAAAATCACAAGCCTTCAATATCACATTATCATTGATAAAAGCAATTCCAAAAATTTCATTGCCAACAACATTCACCAAAACTCCACAACAACACATAAGCCACAACCACATCCACTATTCATATTACCTACATCCATTATTCATATTACCTGCATCAATGTGAGTCAAGCACTAATAATAAAATAAAATGACATTTGATACTTAATAAATAGACGTATATCAAATGTATTGCCTAAATGTTCTTTATATTGAATGAAAATTTTCATGTCGAAATGCTAAGTTGGTCTACCATTGATGATTTACGATGTTTCACACGAAGAAAAATTGAACAAATTAAATAAGGTTTAAATTACATAAAGAATAAACTTAGATTAAAATTCTATAGAACATATCTTCTATAAGTTGATCTGTAAACTCGTTTTCTTCAATAATAAATCAGGTTTGTGGTTGCATCTACAAAAAAGGATGACCATAACCAATTTTGTGACAATTTCAACACTTTAACTATGTCAGGAGTCAAATAACTTCTATATTTATTTAGTGTGTGACCTCTGGTACTGAGATGCAACAGTTGACACGGAATAGTAAGAATATTTCTTACTAAACTTGCTAGGATTGGATAATTGACACTATTTTTCCTCCACCACAACAAAATATCAAACCCAATGGCCAAATTATTTTTGTTGCAACTTTTTTTATTATTCTCCATTAAGTGAAAACCTAACTCAATTAACAATTCCATGTTATTTTTATTAACAACGGCCGCTTCATTGGATTCAAAGGAAGGTTCGTCAATCGTAACATCATGATCATCATTCAAATCTTAAAAATTTGAACCACTACCACTTCCACAACAAAAGTTTAGCTTCAATTTCCACTTCTGCTTGCACTTCCACTTCCACTCCCACTTAACCTCATTTTACATTGTGTATTATAAAACTTAGAAAGCCTATTCAACAATTTTTTTTTAAACGATTTCCTTTATATCATCACATTTGGAACTATCCTTACCATATAATTTCTCAAAGCAATGTACTGTGAATTTCATTTTAACATGCCGATAAAGTACAAAGGCAATAATGAGCAACTTATTTATCTCGACAGTGGCCTCCCAATTCTTATTAAATTTTCTCTTTATTTTAGTTGTTGTCAAACTCAAAAGGCTATCATTCAGATTAAACAATGATTTCAAGGATTGTTCAATTTGACTTATCAAATTGTAACAAATATTTAATGTTAGTTACAAGAAAAAAAAAAACACTATCAATAAAGCCAAAGTAGATTTAGTATCATATATCAAAGCGTAACAAATATTTAATGTCATCTTCAAAGAAGAAGAAGAAGAAAATGCTAAAGCGATATCATAAAAGGTCTTTAACCTGACTACACTCCTATACCCTCCCAATCACTAGTCAAGTTGGCCCCTCTTTTTTCTTTTTGCTCCCACTCTCTTCTTTATTTGAAATAAGCATTATAATGCTTGTCTTCAAGTGTCATCTAATTAAATACTAGCTTCAAGTTTACCGTAGTACTTAACATGGAATATATGAGATTTGATCTAATAGGATAATCCAAAATCACACTTCCTTAACAATTAATCTTCTCTTTTTGCACACAAATTTGAATGCTTGCATCTCTGTGGTGGGAGATGTCACATACTTTACAATATTATGAATACTAACTATTCACTCGAAGGCTTAAAAACATGGTTATAACTTCTTACCCACACTTGTGCACGCTTTCCAGAGTTAACAAATATTTTATAGCATCAGGATCATGTCCTTCTTGGATTAATGGATTCTCAGGAATTAAAATTGCTAATCCTAAGGCAGCCATCATGAATGAACATGCCACAATTAGTGCAAATGAACATCTGAAACTGATCACTTGGGCCATTTTGGTATATCAAGTTATAAATAATCTGGTTTGGTTTTGCTGATTTGATTGTGATGAAAATTTGGATGTTGAGACTATGATTTTTATAGGGCATGCCTTGTAACTATTACATTTGAATTCAATGTTCATTTGTAACTTGAGGGGGTATGGGGGTGCGAGGGAGGAGGTGGGGATTTGAGACATTAATTGTTTGTCATACGTAATAGAGTAGATTAAAAAATTGCCCCTTGTCTTTCTACAATTTTGAAACTACCCTAAAAACTTTTAAATATGGTCATTGAGGCCCCCAACACAGTAGTTTCAAGTTTCGCAATCACCACGTCGCCCAAATATGAAAGCCTTAATATAAATTTCTACATGAAAGGTTGATTATTAACAGTAGCATATCACGAGAAAAATGCTTCGAAGGAAAGTGAGCAAAATCAAAGTGAAAATCGAAGACAAATAAGAACTCGAACAAAACTGCAAGTCCCCTTCAACCTTCACCGCCAACCATAAAACCCCTTCAACTCATCATTATTAATCACATTCTAATATCAAGATAAAATGGATTAGTTCAAAGAAGGATGAATTAACATCCAACAAGATATCTTTTGAAATTCAATACTTTCGGAAATTGTGACAACAATACTCTCCATAATTGGCTCTTGACATCATAAAAATCGAGTTTAGACGGATGAGTTTCTAGATAAGTCACCAACAAAATTGGGGCTAGCGGATAGAAGAGAAAAAGATAAATAAATTTGTTTTTTTTTTGTTCTTTAAGAGGGAGAAATTATTATTTGGAAGAAGGGCATTTTTTAAATTAACGTGAGTACTAATAGTAGTAGGAATTTTTCACCATTATTTAATGGGATTTACTTAAAATGATGAGATTTCAAAAAGCCTTTGGAAGGATGCCAATAGTAGAATTCAAAGTTGATCAGGATGCTATAACTGAGACTAGTTTATATTAATTTTTTTAGAAAGAAAATTTAAATTAAATCTTCACAATACTTCTGTGAGGGTTCAAATCAATTCTCTCACAATTGTGAGGGAGTGACTTTAGCCACTCAGCCTTGCCTGAGTGGTTATCTGTGGTGTCTTCTATTAATTAATTAATAAAAAGAAACCTTTAATAATCTCTTAATAGGAAGTGCATTGTTCATAACTAGTTGAGGGAGTAAAGTATACATGACATGTATTAAGTATATTTTTATCTATTCTATCATTCATTGCCATTGATTTGGATTTAGTAATGACTAATGCTGGCTGTTTTTCAGTGGGAAATTTATAAAAATAACCCTTTTTTTTTGTAATTTTCACAAATAACCCCCAAACTTTTTTCTATCAACATTAGCAAAAAAACCCTCTCAAGTGGTGAAAATACCCCTCTCATTTTCACCAAGCTTCCTCTCTCTCCTTCCCCTCTCTCTCTCACTCTCTAACCAACGATTTCTCTCCTAAGGTGATCACTTATCGTTGATGGCTTCCCGAAATCCATCCTCGGCAGCCAACATCACCAAAATTTCGGCCAAGATCTAAAACCAAAGGTTAGTTAAAAGAACCCTAGATTTTGAAGCATTTTCTATTTTTCTTTTATATTGTCTTTTTTTGTTGTGTTGGTGATGGTGAGTGAAGATTAAAGTGTTTGTGATGTTGATTCCATGGGTGAAGTTGTTGGTATGGTACATGGGTGAAAATTGAAGTTGTCATGGGCTCGGTGCCGGCACCCATCGCACAAAATCAGGTGCGACAGGGTGCCTGTCGCACCAAATAAGTGCGACAGGCACCCATCGCACAAAATAAGTGCGACAGGCACCCATCGCACAAAATAAGTGCGACAGGCACCCTGTCACACCAATTTCGTGTGACAGGTGCTTGTCACACCAACATACAATCGCTCTGAAATTTCTTCTCACACTAATTGAAGTTGACAAACACCTTTTTAACACTTGGTGATGCAAAAACAAAGTATAAACAATCTAAGAAATATTTTATCAAACACTTCATACGTAATATTTCTACAAACCTAATTTTCTTACCTAGGTTTTACCGTTGCTGGTGATGATTCTAGAGGGTAAGGCTGCGTTTGGTTTGATAAGGAAGGTGAGAAGTTGTGTTTGGCTATGAACTAACATGGGTAATTTGGAGGAGAAACCTTGTGTTTGGTTAGTTATGATAGAAAAATTTTTAATGGTTAAATGTAAAAAATGACAAAATTATTTAGTTATTTTTATAAATTTCTCTTTTTCAGTTTCATTTCAAACTTTTTAATAATGATTTATTGGGTCTTGCTAAGGTACAATTTTTATAATTTACCATCCATACAAAAATTACGTAAATCTATTATTATATTACTACTTTTTACATATTTTGATATGAGATATAATTTACATTGACTATATAACTAAGTAAGAGCCTTGTTTCATTATTTTACGCACACAGATATTGAGGCAGCAGCTAATATGACCGACGGCCTTTATTATTATTATATATATATATTTTTGCTATTGTTAATAATTTTGAAATAGTTGAACAAAAAAGCTGATGACCCCCGGCCCCCCGTCCGCAGCGGCAGCAGCACTTTTTCGGGGAAAGCACAGACTGGACAGGCACAGCAAGAGAGAGAGAGAGAGAGAGAGAGAAAGCACCTCGCAAGAGACTGCCGTTTCTTCATTCTTCTCGAAGTGGTTGTACTCACAAATTAACAGCACAACTCATTCTTTCCTTATTTGTGTATTTGTCAATAGCACTTGGGTTTTGTTATGTGTCAATGTGTTAATATGTTTCATGTTACGTCTTCACTCATTCACGTGGTTGTGGTCAGCTTGTCATGTGACAACCCCTCCCCAAAACACTGTGTCCTTTATTTATTTATTTATTTATTTATTTATTTATTTATCAGTACATGATCCATCTGTCTACCTATGAAGGAAAGAAGAGAAAAAAATTAAAAAAGAAAAGAAAGAAAGAGGTGATTCGATTTCTTGCATCTTTAATGATCTGGAAGCGCAGGAAGAGGACGCTCCAGTTTAGTTTGTAAAATTGACTATTTTAACTTGTTGAGTGCTCGCTCACCACTTGCTTACCGTTTCTCCTGCCGTCTCTGTTGTTAGAACTTGGAAACCGAAATGCAAATACATATTATACCCCCAACTCCAAGTCAGTCAACCCCTACAACGCTGTAGCTCTAGTAGTATATAAATAAGTATACCCCATTCCATTTCCTTTCCACAGCCACAGCCACTCTTTTTAGTTTTTATGAACTCTATTCTCTAGATTCCAAACCTAATTACTATTACTCCTACTGCCTGCTGGTATGGTATGAATGGATGAATGGATGATTAGTGGGTGAGTGAAATAGCTCTTAATTAATTAAAGCCCAGGAGAAAAAAAAAAAAAAGAAAATTCAAAATTCAAAACAAAAACAAAAAAGAAAAAAAAAAGAAAAAGTAAAAGAAAATCCTCCTCCTCATCCTCCTCCTCGGAGGCGAGAAGTGGATGATGGGTTGTTTTCAGTCGAAGACTGCACATTTAGCATCACCTGATAAAGAAGCTCCCGAAGCAAAGCCAGATCTAGGGGAAGGGGAAGGGGAAGGGGAAGAAGGAGAAGAGGAACAAGTCCCAGCATTCAAAGAGTTTGTTCTAGCTGACCTCCGAGCCGCCACCAACGGCTTCAGCAGCGAGCTTATTGTGTCGGAGAGCGGAGACAAAGCTCCCAATGTGGTCTACAGAGGCAGGCTCAAGAACAATCGCTTGGTTGCTATCAAGCGCTTCTCCAGGCAGTCTTGGCCTGACCCCCACCAGTTCGTCACCGAAGCTGCTGGCCTCGGCAACGTTCGCCATAAGAGATTGGTTAATTTGATTGGCTGTTGTGCGGAGGGAGATGAGCGCTTATTGGTCGCTCAGTACATGCCTAATGAGACCCTCTCCAAGCACCTTTTTCATTGTACTCTTTTTACTCTTTTTCTTCTTTCTTTCTTTCTTTCTTTCTTTCAACCTATCCCTTCCTTCCCCTCACAATTTCTTAGCTTTTTATTTAATCTCCTCTCTTATATTTTATTTAATATATTTTTTCTTTAAAAATTTTAATTTTAGGGGATAAACAGCCCTTGCCGTGGGAAATGCGCGTCAGAGTTGCTTACTACATTGCTCAGGCACTTGATCATTGCAACTCTCAAAACCGCAAATTATACCATGATTTAAATGCTTACAGGGTTCTTTTTGATGAGGTACACTTTCCACCAATTGATCCTATCAGATATTCTTTCTTCAACAACAATGATGAACACCTGAATGCTTCATGTAGGAAGGAGTTTGTTGTTTGCTGTGCTTTTTTCCCTTGAGAATAGGCTGCTAAATTTTGAACATCTTTAATGTTGAATGTTTGAGGAATTTTTTAGGACTGGAAAAAGGGGAATGCATGTGTCCCTATCTGTACAGTAATTGCTTGATTCGTATTTGGTATTGATCTTTTTCGCATGTAGACAATTAGAGTAATCTTCAAAACTCCTCCTTTATATTTCATATTTCTTTATCTTTGCTATTTGATGGTGGCATGTTATCCCCTGTTCATAGACTTTTACTGGTGGGCTACTTCATTTGATCAAATATTCATTCCATGGTAGGATGGTGACCCGCGGTTATCCAGTTTTGGTCTTATGAAAAACAGCAGAGATGGAAAAAGCTACAGCACAAACTTAGCTTATACTCCACCAGAGTTTTTGCGGACAGGTGCATCATTCTAGAACTCTGACCAGGTGCGCGCTGTCTTGCACGTTACTGTGTGTTACGGGCCACATGTCTTTCAATCATTGGCCGGGCTGTGGGACGCCAGCCAATGATCAGGTGACACATGGCCTGTCACACGCAATAATGTGCGCAATCACCTGGTCAGGACTCATCATTCAAATTTCATTTTGTCATTTTCTATGCATATTGAGGTCTACCAGTTGGGTGCATGTTATATGTTGAAAGAATTTCAGTTTTGAACAAATATGTGGCTCTCTTAAAGAATATCATCTTTAAATGTTATAATGCTGGGTCATTGTTTGGTATTTCAGACACAGCAGTCCTTCTAGAAAATGGGCTTTACTCGTTTAGATCAAATTTAGAATGGAAGGGTGACCTCACCGTCTGCATTCTTCACAAAATGAGCCATGCAACTTTCTTTGTTCAGATCACTATTTCAGGAAGATTGCAAGAAATCTTTGCCATTAATGTTCTGCCAAAGGAAATCTAGAATCAAATGACTGATAGCCAGATTAGTTTCGGTGCTAGTGAATCATATTGCAGATAGCCTTCAGGAAGTGAAGAATTACTGACCAAACAAATATGTACTCACTCTATTATTTGAATACTCTTAATTTTGCAGGTAGGGTCATCCCAGAGAGTGTGATCTACAGTTATGGAACTGTGCTATTGGACCTTTTGAGCGGAAAGCATATCCCTCCAAGCCATGTATGACAGCTTCTTTCTCTCCTATGATCCAATTGCTCTTCTTGTTCAGCCTTGCTTGTATGGTTGCTTTTTAATTCAATTCTCTTAGCGTACTGTATGCTTAACAGTTTATTAGCTCCCCATTGGTTGTTGCATGTGGGTTATTAATGAGATATCTGCATTGGATAGGATTTACCAGTTTCTTAAAGGATTATGGTATTTTCATTTTTTGGGTTGCTTCAAACTTTTCCTGGATGAGGAGTCTTATTACTGAGATGATGATGTGTATGGTGCCATCCTGAAAATGTGGTGCCAGCAACTAGCGAGTTGGTAAGGTTGGCAAATTATACAATGGATTTTAAATTAATAGAAACAGTGTGATAACGGAAGTTAAGGACATGTTATCTGATTCTGAGATATGGTGTTTGTGGATGGTGTTCTGACATCTGGATTATTTATTCGAGGGTGGATTACTTTGCTGTTTTTTTTTAGTGGCATGAGTTTTAATATGCAAGAAATAAGGTTGCTGGAATTGATACACAAGATCAGCCTGCTTGTTTGTACTAATTTGTACTAACACCTTATAGCTAGCACTGGTGAGGCATTATGTTTAACTGTCTTATGATCGTTGTTATCAGGCATTGGATGTAATAAGGGGGAAAAATTTACTGCTGTTGATGGATTCGTCTTTGGAAGGGCAATATGCTAATGAAGATGCGACTCAATTGGTTGAGCTAGCCTCAAAATGTCTTCAATATGAGGCTAAAGATCGACCAGATGTTAAATTTCTTCTTTCGGCGGTGGCACCCCTCCAAAAGCAGACAGAGGTAAAATCTCAGAGTGCTTTTCTACTATAGCGGAACCTCTCTTGCTCTTTTCTTAATGATAAATTGATGCCACCTTAATCCTGCTAAGATGTTTTGGGTCAAATTGATTTTTTTAGGTTGCATCACATGTTCTGATGGGTTTATCAAAAGCTCCAGTAGTACTGCCAACTATGCTATCCTCACTTGGAAAGGCTTGTGCGAGGATGGATCTTACAGCTGTGCATGATATCTTGTTAAAAACTGGTTATAAGGATGAAGAGGGTGCAGAAAATGAGGTTTGGGAGAGCTTCTGTTTTCATCTATGTTTTGCTATTTACCTTCTTAGGACTGGAATGAGAACTTAGGAAAATGTGATTTTCTTTACCTTAAAGAAACAGATAGCATCCTTCTATAGTTTTTTTTAAGTAATGCCAGCAATATTTCGATGATATGGTGACATACACATCGTGCTTTCTCTTGCAGTGTGAAAACTATTTGTTTCTATGTATAATCTTCCCTATGTGGACTTTTGCTTGTAATCATCTAATTTGCTATGAATCTGTTATTTGTTGAAGCTTTCATTCCAAGAATGGACACAACAAGTTCAAGATATGTTGAATACAAAAAAATTTGGGGATATTGCATTCAGAGACAAGGATTTCAAAAATGCTATCGAGTATTACTCAAAGGTACTGTACCATCTGCTTTTTTCTTCTATTGGCTTTAGGTAGTGAAATCCAACTATTCCTGAATTTTCTTGAAGGATGATGAATATGAGTATTTACATGTTGAAATGCTGACGATTTTGTTTTTTTATTATTTTCCCAAGTTCAGCTGGTATCAATGATGTCTGTTCCCTCGGGTACCGTTTTTGTGAGACGAGCACTGTCGTACCTGATGATTGAACAAGCAGAGCTTGCCTTGAGAGATGCCATGCAGGCTCAGGTTTGCTTACCAGAGTGGCCCACTGCCTTCTACATGCAAGCTCTTGCACTTAACAAGCTTGGAATGGAAACTGATGCTCAGGACATGCTTAATGATGGAGCCTCCTTTGAAGCAAAGAAGCAGAATAGCTGGCGCATTTAGACGGATGTAAGCAATTTTTTTTTTTAGATATTTAAAGAGGGTTATTTTTTCGGTTGACGTCCCCTTCTGTCCTGACCTGTTCTGTTGGCAAAATAGTTTCTCTCTATCATATATAAAAGAAATGTGTAAAAAGATCATTAATAGGAGAACAACAAGAAGATAAGTGACAAACTTGTAGAATTGTTAGTTTATTATAATATCCAGCAAGGAGACTAATTAGGTTAAGCTTACAGTATTGTCATATCCTTCTGTATGGGGTTTGATATCAATTGTGACATCAAAGATGCTGGCAGTAGCATTAACCTCCTCATTATTAGCTTTTGTTTTGGCTTTTTGGATGATAACTTATTTTACATGGGTGGAGTAATTTCACACATCCAGCTTAAAAGGGTATGTAAGCCACCATCTGTCTTGCCAAACCCCATTCTCAATTTTATTTTTAATTTTAAATACAAAATCTATCTTTAGTCAATACTACTACAATGGACAAAAATTACGTCCAATAACACAGCAGCACAAATCTCATTCCTTGTACGTACTGATTATGACACCGTAAATGATTTTTTTTTTTTTTTTTTACTTTTTAAAAGAGTAGCGAAACAAAAAAAACAGAGTCCATTGAGTTCAGTTCTACTGCCTGCGAAACCAACAGATACAAACCAAGTAGGTCTTATTATTATTTAATTGTAATTTGCAAGCCAGTACCAGTAGAATAATTGCAGAATGTCCTTAAATTAATATTCAATTAGTCGATAAATAATAATCTTTGATTAAATAATAATTTTTGTCAGTTTCGATTTGAAGTCAACTTGATAAATTGATTTCATAATAAATTTTAAAAAAATTGTTTTTTTTCTAAGAAATTAATAATTAACTAATTTCAAATTAAATATATATGATATGTCTATAATTTTTTTTTGGTACTAGTATAATGTTTTCTGCATTGCATTGGTCATTGTTATTTTATTTAGACCTTTCAAATGAGAAATCATTGTTGTATTACATGTGCTATATAAAAAGAAATAAGAGAGATATCAACTTAATAAAAAAAGTCTCCCTTGATGAATTACATTGTAATTGTGATTTAATTGTACAATCCAATCTAAAGATTATCAAGTGACTAATTCACTCAACAAATTCAAATTAGAATTGTATCATACATTGACAATGCAAAAACGTAAAAGATTGATAGTTAAGAGAAACTAAGTTTTGAATAATGAAATTTTATTGGAAAAGCCTTAATGAATAAAACCAAAGTTTTGGAGTCCTTTTATACTAATCCTAAATACTTGAATTTACCAAAATAAAATAGATAAATATGAAATATTATTTTATGATAAAACTCTTCTAATCAAAATAAGAAAAAAAAAACAAATGGCTCAAATCCGATATTTAAAAAAGATAAAAATCCTAAAAGTAACAGAAAAATAAGAAAATAATGAAAAGCCACAAAATGGCTAGGAAAGAAACAAATTTTCTATCTCGACTATAGGGCAAAAGGGCAAGAGTTAGTTTGGTTATGGTTCGTCTCAGAATAAGCTTCGAAACGGTATATTATAAGCCCAAAATCGACACTTATAACTCCAGTTATGGCCATCCAAAAGTACCCTATTTATCCGACGCATTCAAAAGTATCATGTTCATCCGATGCAATTATGCTACATCACACGCCTTGAGAAATTACTAAATTTTCTACCTGAGTTTTGTCTACTGTCATTCAAAATCAAATATTTGTCATCATGAACTCAAAGTCTCAAACATTATAACTCACTCATCCACAACACAACAATAATATTTGAAAAAAAAAACAAAAAGACAAAGTGAAAATGAAACTGAATGTTAATATCCTGATCACTCATCGTAGGTTATAAGTGAGTTATTATGTTTTTTATTTGTAATTTGTAAGAATTTCAGATATGCAAAATAACAAAAAAAAATATATTTATAACGGTTAAACCAAAATAAGGGTAAATGGAAAATTAAATGAGGTATATTGTGAAATTTAAATCATTCTAAATAAAAAGCAACGAAAACGAAAACAAGAAGTGTGAAGCTATTAGTACCCGTTCAATTCAAAATCCTTAAAAATCACAATGTTAAATATACCACTATTAGACACAGCCATTTAATATGATTGAATGTAATATTATGATTTTAAACTCTCACCAAACACACCCATTTGTTTTAAAGACTATTCTTTATTTTAAAACCCTAAAACTATCTCCCATCAACAACATATATCTAATCAACCAATTACTTTCATAAATAACATGAAGTGCGTCCGTTTGTAGTACAAGAAGAAAAAGAAGAAGAACCAACACAATTCTTCAAGTTCTACGGAAAAGAAAAAGACAAAAAATTGCAATAGTAGGAAGTACAAGAGAGAAAATTAAATGAAAGAAGAGGGTGATGAATTGGATTTGAAATCGGAGTACTCTCAGCTATCAAGAAAAATATGTGTTCCATTTTAAGTGAGATTGAAGATAATAAAAATAAATAAGCAACAAATATGAAGAAGGCATAGAAATAAAGGTTTAGGGAAAAATGAATTGCTAATGAAATATACTGAAATTTTATAGCGGTAATGAATATTTTTTTAATGTGTAGATAAAAAAAATTAATGAATATGTTCAGTTGGATGGATGATGACTTTGGTATTTACTAAAGAGTATAAAGTAAAAATTAAATTTTTAAATTTTAGTAAATTAGTAAACAGAGTAAAATCATGTTTAAAGTAAAATTTAGAGACCAATCAGCCCAATTAGCCTTACTCCCATTAAAATTATACATATATTATATCACTTCCAAATATGTTCATTTTTATTCTACAAATTTCTCATTTGACATGTGAATGAAATTCCTTTTTTACAAAGAGCAGTGATATTTGATCCCTTCAATTTCTCTCACTAACCTTCACTATTCTATTAATCCCATTTAGTTCCAAAATTACACTTACTAAAAAATAACAATATTGATTGTAAAAATAAAAATAATTCTAAAAAGTACAATTTTTTGCCGACCCCCACACCTAATAGAATTGACTCGTTGCACTGCACCTTGGTTATCATCTCTAACGGTTCTGTCTGACTTTTAATTGAATAACACAAATACCCGTTTATTTGAATTGAAGTAAGTTTAATTACACAAAGCCCAATCCAATATTTTATATTTACATTAATGTCCTATATTAAATGGTTATTTATAGAGCACGTGCCCATTTTTTTAAAACAAATTTTAAACTCGTTTAATTTGTTTAACAACGAACTTACCTATCAATTTTTTTTTTCAAGTAAAAGGATTTTATTTTTATTGCCAAAAAAAAAAAAACACTTCTTGTTACATGTACGTTATCACCATTATTATTTTCCCTTAGAAAAACCTTATCAACTTATGAAATACGCATCCGCCATTAAAAAATAAAAATTTAAAGAGGAAGATGTTACAAAGAAATATGGAGACAACGAACAATAAAAAAAAAAAAATTTGAATAAAAACCACAACACGTTCAATGTAATTTGAATCACAATTAAATTCAGCCCCTTCCACAACCATTTTCATCACCACAAAATCCTTACCCACACTATACTCTTCAACTCAATCTTCAAAATTAACCCATGAATACGCATTTGATTTTGATTACTTGATCTAGGGTTTCAAAATACAATCCCCTAAATCATAATTCAAAATAAACCCAAATAACTAATGAAACCTTAAACCCATAATAACTAAACTTAAAGGGAACGAAGAGGTGGCGACGAAAGGAAGAAGAAACAAAGCAGCCGACGCTCTAGAGTGGCGCGGTGGTAATCGCGGTAGTTGATTTCCTCATTTAGTAATATGAAGATTAAGAAGAAACAAAGAAGATGAAGAAGAATAAAAAGAAATGGAGAAGAAGAATAAAAAGAAATGGAGAAGAAGAAGAGAAGTGCTGGAGAAGAAACGGAGAAAAAGACGAAGAAAAAAGAGAAAAAATAGAGAAGAAGAAGAAATGGAGAAGAAGAAAGAGAAGAAAGAGAAAAACGAAATGGCGGAATAAAAAAACGACAAAAATAAAGAGAACTTTTATTAAAATTAATTTAAGTCATGGATTTCTGATTTTACCCTTCCACCGTTAAACTTAACTGGAAAAATGACGTAATTCAGAGCTCTGTACAACGAGTCAATTTTATTGGGTGTGCAATGTAAAAGATCAATTTATTTAAGGTGGATGAAAAATGAAGAATTTCTCTGTTCATAATTATATTTCTCTGTTTATAATTAAAATATACAAATAATAATTTTTTTTTATTTTCATTTGAATTTTAAGGATAAAATTATTATTTTATTATAATTTTATTAATTTACAAACGATAATTAATAAATTAGTGGCTGACAGATAATTTTTATTAATTTAAAATTAACGATCGATACAAAATAAATTTACGGCATACGAATTAAATATTTTAATTAAAAGGAAATTTGATGACGATATTAAATGAGAAATGAGATTTGGGCCATTGACAGCCCATTAGCTTTTTGGAGTCTAACACACGTGGACCCACTTGGACAAAATTGCGGTAAAGGATAAGCATATGAGGTGACAGTGAGTCAGTGACAGTGACCATGCCTTTATTTATTTGTTTGTTTATTTATTTTTTATAGATAAAATTACTTTGGTTAGACGATATTACTTACGTCGGCTGTGATCCAAGTCGGGCAGCGTGGTTTTAAAGGGACAGATTAAGATATTTGATAAATCTTTTTATTTTTATATTTGATAAAAAAATTGATATACTAATTTTATTAAAATTATTATTTAAAAAATATATTTATTATATAATTATAATTTCTCTACAGTTTATAACCTAAAAATTATAAACACTCAGCGCCAACTAAGACCTTAATAATCTAACATTACAGCCGTAGGAGTAGGATTCATTCATCGAAGACGGCAAAAGAAAAGTCTCCTGTCTTGATTCGTTTCCGCGTGGATAAATAAAAATGGATTTAAAAAAAATAAAAATAAAAAGAGTAGTAGTAGGTGAAAATTACGTTAGATAAGACACAGCTAGATATGCGCAAAAAAGGTGAAAAGAAAAAGAAAAAAGGGTAACGACTTGTAGAAATAAGAAAGTTGTGTGTGAGCATCGTATCGTTGTAAGCAGGAGAAGATCATCATTGAATTTGAATTAGCGAGGGGGTGGGGGGGACGGGGTTCATCCTAATCGGTATTCTCTCTCTTTTCCCCTTTCTTACTATTATTATCTGAATTCGGATTTACCTTTACCTTTTTCTTTGTCTTTCTGTAATTACATCTATATATGTATCTAATTAATTAATTAATTAATTAAAATTGTTTACGTTCTTTCCGGCTTTGTCTACTTACTAACCTTCCTGATCTATATCAATTACCACTGTTTAACCTTTTTTTTTTTTTTTGCCTTCGGTTTCCTTTCTGTGTTTTTATTTTTCTTCTTCTTCGTCTTCTTTTTTTTTTTCCTTCTCCTCTCTCTCTCTCTTTTAACTTTATAATAATTAATATATAAAGATCTTTATACAAAATTGTTTCTGTTTCCATACTTGATCGATTATTATATTTCTGCACTGAATTACTGTTTATCTGTGTACAGATTTAGCTGATTTGATTTGTGTTTTTACTTTTAATCAACTGAATAACTGCATGTTAATTAATTTCCCTTTTTCAATTGCTCGCGCTGTTGTAATTCAAGGTCGAGGGAGTTGAGTATGTGTGTGTGTGTGTGTGTGTGTGTGTGGAGGATGGTTTTCATTTGGTCGCGTATGTTTCTTTGATATTAGTTCTCCATTTATTAGGGCCTGGCCGTGGATAAATTATTTTTTTGGGGCAGCATATACATACTTACTCCCAGTCCCGCCGCTTCTTCGTGTTAATTAATTCCGTTGTGATTGAAATTGTGCTTGGGATAACATTTGTATTTCACATTATTGTTCCAAAAACTTTAACTGTTGTATTGGTGTGCCCAAAAGCTTCCCTTAATTGAAAAATTGTTGATTTCCTTTTACTTAAGGCATGCATCTACTTGGAGGATACAGTTCACCCTTTTGATTTATCCCTTCAAGTCTTGTCACTTGTTGCATGTATCTGTTGTTGGTGCTTCGTAATTTTTGATTTTCCACAACTCCTGCACTTGGGATGATGCTTCCTAGACAAATGACCGAAGTTTTGCTTAGCTTCGTAGATTTTGAATAGGCCTTTACTGTAGACTGAACTCCACAGTGCCCCCTTCTGCCAAAGTGATGTGCTTTGACAGTTTGGATAACCAATTAACCTTGATCGATGCAACTGGATGGACTGTGTGGATTGTTTTGTGTGCCTATGTGCTGATGCAGGTTGTGTAAATTACTGAGTCTATATATTGTCAATGAGGAAAATTGCTGTTTGATCACCAGAGGTTACACTAACTGGTGCACAAGTGATTTCTTTTATTTCTTTTGGCAACGCATTTTGGTGATTACGAGTTATATATGCTTGCTGTTATGCTGTTAGCATGCGTACAACACTACCTTTCTTCACTTGATCATTTTTTTTTTTTTTTAATAGAATGGTGTGGGATGATACGGGCAGGACAAGCAGATTGTAATTTTATGGATAAGTCGGCACCTGGCAAGGAAGCTTGTGAGGAAGTCACGCGGGAGTTGCTCATTGCCATCTCATACACTCTTCCAGACAACACTTCTGCTTCAAAATTGTCATCAGAAATTCCCAACGGTGAAACGCCGGCTACTAAAGTGAGTACGGATTATGATGGAGCAGAGAAGTATAGGGCTGAGCTGATAGCAATATCAAATTCAGAGTCACCAGCTACACCGGAAGAGCATTAAGACTGGACAGGCAGGGGGCTGCTTGTGTTGGGTGTGGAAACCTTTGTTGTTTGTTTTCTTTTCTTTTGTTTTCTTTTTGCATGATAAAAACTTATTGTTAAATGGCAACTTGTAATATAAAACTTATGTTCTGTTGCGAGATAGGACACGCGCGAATGCGATACCAAAATGCAGGGACTCATAATAATCTTTATGAGCGACACCCCAAATGCATTTCTTGAACTTGAAGTTAACGTCTTTACAATTACCGAAGTCCTGGTTGTGTGACGAGGCTTTTCTATGGTCCATGAACGAGTATATATATTTGATCTGTTTAATTCATTAACACTAAACAGGGCTATGTTAAAGGCTGTTGTAGTGTTGTTATTATGTTTTGATCTGTTTTTTGGGGCATCCTCTTTCTTGTCTTGGGAGTTCTTCTCTCTGCATGTCACAACTGCACCGACGGCACTGGTAGTTACTAAGTGCAGGAGATTTAGGAATAATTTTTTGGATTCTCGCAGACCACATTATTTATTAATTTATTTGAGGAGTTGAGCATTGACCGTTGTTATTTAGAGATGAGCTGTCCTAGGACTTGACAGCAACACAACCCTTGTACGGTAGGCAAAGCAATGATGGAAAACTTATTTGTTGCCTCCTTTTTTTCTTCGCTATTAATTTATCCGAATATCCGATCAAATCAATTAGATGTTGGACTGGATGTATTATAAAAAAATAAAAAAATCAGTTTCTATTGCAATTGGAATTCTACCCTACTACAAAAAAATAATAATAAATAAATAAAATCTTCCTTTTCTAAATTCGAATTAGAAAAAAATATATATATTTTTGATTCAGATGATTAAAACAAATCTTTTACTTTATTTGTGTATCTTGAATCAAAGTCTTAATATCTCCAGATATCTATGTGTAGCACAAGGCAGCAGCGGAAATTAGATTTAGATGGTTGTGAACGAACAATTGTCAGCGGGATTGGCCTTGTTTTGTCTTTCTATTTTGTTTGCCTAAATAATTTTGCTTAGCATAATTAAGGCGGATTAATAAGCATGGCCTACTAATTATGTTACATTAAATGAAAATATGCGCTAGTACTGTAGAGTCACAATTGTGGCAAGTGCATATCAAGAATCTGAGTGCTTGTATGTCACTCGGGCAATGAGCTGCAGTTCGAACCCCCACAAACGTAATGTGATGTATTTCCTTCTTTAATTGTATAATTGAGTGAATGTAGTCTTTTTCCTTATCCAATTGTGAGTGGAGTAGACATCTCTCGAATATAAAAATCTGGGCAAAGTTTCATAAATATATGTAAGTTGGTTAAAAATCTGGCCAGATCTCCATAAGTATATGTAAGTTGGTTCAGTAATAGTTAGCTCCATAAGTATATGTAAGTGGGTTAAAAATTTGGACAGAGTTCTAAAAGTATATGTAAGTTGATTAAAAATCTAGGTAGAGCTCTATAAGTATATGTAAGTTGGCTAAAAATCTAGGCAAATCTCTATAAGTATATGTAAGTTGGTCTAGTAATAATGAGCTCATAAGTATATGTAAGTTGATCTCAGTAATAATATGATTTGTAAATATAAGTTATAATTAATATCATGGAATAAAAAAAAAGTGTTTATGTGTCTTCAGATTCGAAGAAAAAAAAACGGTTTGTTCGTGTAGATCACATTAAATATATAAAGGACAAATTCTAGTTCAGAAAAAAAAAAAAAAAAAAAACGAATTATGAAATAGTTAGCACGAGCCCCATTGTTGTGGTTGTAACTTTAAGGGACAAACCCTTAAACTAGTTAACACTTTAACATCATTCTTTCTAGGCGATACTTCATAAGAATTAATGTAAATTAATGTAAACTAGTCGTAGTAATAGTCTTATTTATAAATATAAATTATAATCTCATGCAATATAAATTGTACTCTTGAGCAATAATATCATGTAATAATAAAAAAAGGAACCATTAGTTTTTATGTGAATCCCTGCTTTTACTGAAAATACATGCAACATGAACATATTTGTCAATTTTAGTCGGATCGATCCTCTACATCTCACTTCACTTCAAGCCTTTCATTTATTTAAAGGTCGATTTATGCATATTGATTACTGTATCAATCGGGAATACTTAGGCGGAAGTAAAGGGTGATTTAAATAAAATTAAAGGTTCCGTTTGGGATTTAAAAGTTATTTTAAAAAGATAAAAATTAATTTTTAGTATTTGATAATTTTTTTAAAAAAAATTACTTTTGATAAAATCACTTTATCTTATAATAGATTTTGAAAAGTAAAAAATAAATAGCTTTTCAAAATCTAATTTAGAAAATTATTTTCATATTTAATGTAATTTTGTATACATCTTCATATAAATTACAAAAACATAAAATTATCCTTATTAATTAGAAAATAAAATCATTAACTGCAAAAACTACTAATTATATTGAGATAATAAAATAATAAAATAAAATAAATAATATAAGATATTATATGTACACAATAAAAAATGTTATATATATATGTTTATAAATATTTAAATAAATTTTATTTAATATTATGTATAATTCAGTCATTTATATTTTTATAGTAGTTTTATAGTAAGATTTATTAAATACATGCTACTACTTTTAAAACTCACAATAGCTTTAAAAATAAACTTTTTCTAAATGTTTAACTGATGCTCTTTACAGTTCATTATTTATACAGCACAACTATCAGCAATCATTTTAAAAGATTCAGCATTATCAAACTCACTAGAGTAGTAACTTTGATTGTGTTCCAATAATTATGTGCAGATCATAATTGTGAAAATGAATTTTAAGTGCGCCCGCAAAATTTTAGGAAATTTACTTTAGTTTTAGCTATTTATTCCTTTTTTCTTAATTTTTATTAATTTCAAATTATTGTGTATGATATCTCACATGTGTCGTTGTGACAGGTGCAAGGTAAAGGAGTAGTTGGATAGAAATTAATGTTAACAAGGGTATATAGATTTATTGTTTTGGATCTAGAGGTGGCCAATGGGCCGGACGGCACGAGGCACGGCACGGCACGTGTCCGTACAGCACGGCACGGCACGAGCACGTCTCAGCAGAGCACGCGGCACGGCACGGCACACACATGGGCTGTGCCGAGCTTAGATTTTAGGCACGCGGGCCTTAAAAGCACGGCACGATTAGAGATGAGCCAAAGCACGGCACGCGAAAAAGCACGCAATAAGCACGTTTCATTTTTTTAATGAAAGTAAACTTAAAATTTTATGATTTTATAAATAACTTGAAATTGAATATTTTAATATATTTTATTGGCTCAAGTTTTTTAAATTTATTTAATTATTAGTTTCAAAAAAATTATAATTGATTTATGTTTATAATTTACTAAATAAATAATTGATATCATGATTTTAATAAATAAAATTATAAATATCATGATTTTATAAATATGTATTAATATTATTATAAACTATGATATATGACTCTACGTAATTTGAAGTTAACAATTAAGTTAACTCTTAAAAAAAATTATTATTATTGTTATTGTTAAGTACTAAAAAAGAATTCTAATACCATAGAGTCAAATTTAGCAACTAATATTACATTATCTTATTTAATTATTATTATTGTTATTGTTAAGTACTAAAAAAGAATTCTAATACCATAGAGTCAAATTTAGCAACTAATATTACATTATCTTATTATTAATTTATTATTATTGAATATGAACTTGAGTTTTGAATTTTTTATTCTATTAAATTTAAATAAAGGCACATGGATCCAAAAAATGTACATATGCTTAAAAAAATAAGATAACAACTTGGCATGCGCTCTTAAAAAAAAAACAGAAAAAAAAAACTTAGTGAACTATTTTTTCTAGGCATGACATGACACGTGTGGGCACGACACGAGTGGACACGAGTACGAGCATGTGTGGACACGGCATGAGCACGAGCACGTGTGGGCTTCCTTTAATGAGCTTGGACAGGCACGGCCGGTTGCCCATCTCTATTTGGATCTGACTAGGAATCCAAATAATGATGATGGAAACTTTTCTGTCAGTCATTAAGCAAGAATGCCTAAAATGATTATTGTTGACGACATAACACTGGAAATGACAGAAATTCATTTGGTTGATTGTCCACATAGGGAATAAGGCTGTTATTAGTAATTATATTATGCAAAATATTTCAGTTAGTTTATTTTATACAAGGAAAGAAGAAATAAGGTATAAGTTGAAAAAAAGGAAGAGAGAGGGGAAAAAAAAGGGGGCAAACGGGATGCGAGAAATAGCAAACGTAATGAAAATCACCCCCTCAATATTTTTATTGAGAAGAGGACAAAGAAACAGATATGGGCCGGCAAGCTTAGGTTTCCTTAATTATCTATAACCCCCGCCCTTCCAAATAAAAATCACCCCCTCAATATATAATAACTCCAGTTGACTGTGGGGTGGGTGTGTGTGTGTGGGGACATATAGTACAAGGAAAGAGACTGAGAGGAATGTCTCAGCTCTGAGCCTCACTACTAGTCTTTATTATTAATAATAATATTAAGGGGTGGTGAGTTAGAGGTGATGGTGTTGGTTGGGTGGTTTATCGATCGAAAAATGGAGTGGATGATGAATTCCGATAGCAGTTGGAGTTGGATTTGGGGGGTGGGGGTGGTGGGAAGCATGATTGGTGGTTCAATGATGATTCTGAAATGGGTCATGAAGAGAGTTAATTGGTGGTTGTATGAAAGAAAATTAGGTGAAAAGCAGTACTCTCTTCCACCGGGTGATATGGGATGGCCTTTCATCGGAAATATGTGGTCTTTCCTCAGAGCTTTCAAGACCACTCACCCTGATTCCTTCGTGGACAGCTTCGTCTCCAGGTACCCCTCTCTCTGTCTGTTTTCATTTTCGTTGCGTTGGTGTGCCTTAGATCTTAGAAAAGTACCAAAATGCCATGGGGTATGATAATGGTGTGGCCATAAATGGGGGGTGATGTGTTATTGTGTCTTTGTATTTGTATTTGTATTTGTATTGCAGCATCTCATCCCATTCCATCTCATCTCTATGTACGTTAATGAGTACGGGAATCAAAGACGTCACACGGCAACGGTTCATACAGACTCCTTTTTGTCATTTTCACTATCATACTCATGGTCTCTCCCTCCCTCTCCTAATTTGTTTATGCAAAACTCCTACTTATTTCCACCGCCACCGTCAATCTTTTTTATCTTTTTAGCCCATCCCCCAATCCCAAATCCAACCCCATTTTTGCAATTTTCGCCTTCCCACTCCCAGTTCCTCTCAGCTTTCATCTCATCATCTCCACCGCTTCCTTCATCTCCTTCCTCACTTTTCATTTTTTCTTTTGACACACTGTATCTTTCATTTTATTATATTTATATATTCTAATAATTAAATTGTTTTACTTCTCCCTCTTTTTTTTCCCCTTAATTTAATCTTTTTTTTTTTTTTTATATACTCATTCAGCGTTGATGAGATAATAGCTAATAGATTTTTAATACACTGTTGGTGATAATTTTTTTTTCTTTTAATTCAAAATTTGGTAAACAAAAAAGATTTACCTAATGGAGGCAATTTCAAAAACTCATTGATAGAGCGCCATTATCTGGTGATAGTAGGTAGTGGGGTTACGAGCGGAGGCCAGTAAGGTCCATTTAGCTAATGATATTTATTAGTGTGGGTTGGGGTTCCACAAAAAAATTGAGAAAAATCACGAATAATTAAAAAGACTGATAGTTTCTAATCTAAAGGATGTGACTTGAAGATGTACGATGTTCCGCTTTTTCATAACATTGTTGTATTTAGTAGCTATTAATTTATAGTGAAAGAAAGCTTCGCCTGAACCAATAACTAAATATCCTATATACATGCAGTATACTAAATAATAAAGTGCTAATAATAATTATTATTATCATTTTATTTAATTTTTGTTTCGAAATGAAAAATTGATTAGATTCGGACGGACGGGAATGTACAAGGCATTCATGTTCGGGAACCCAAGTATAATAGTTACAACGCCCGAAACCTGCAAAAGAGTACTAACGGATGATGATGCATTCAAGCCCGGATGGCCAGCTTCCACGATGGAACTCATTGGGAAGAAATCATTTATTGGCATTTCCTATGAAGAACACAAGCGTCTTCGTCGCTTAACGGCTGCTCCTGTCAATGGTCATGAAGCATTGTCTGTCTATGTGCATTACATTGAAGACATTGTGATCTCTGCCTTAGACAAATGGTCCAATTTGGAACAAATCGAATTCTTAACTCAACTCCGGAGGCTTACTTTCAGGATAATCATGTATATTTTTCTTAGCTCTGAGAGTGACCATGTACTCGATGCTTTGGAGAGGGAATACACTAAACTTAACTGCGGAGTTAGAGCCATGGCTATCAATCTTCCTGGATTTGCCTATCATAAGGCTCTTAAGGTCAGTTGTTTTCTTTTCTTTTCTCATGTAACGATTAATTAACATAGTCTGTAGTGGATGTTACTTAATTAATTCAATGATGAATTTCTTTGTTGTTTCAGGCTCGGAAAAATCTTGTGGCAACACTACAGTCTGTAGTGGATGATCGAAGAAATCGGAGCAAGGATGATAACTTTCCAAAGAAGAAAGACATGATGGATGCCCTGCTGAGTGTTGAGGATGAAAATGGCAGAAAATTGGAAGACGAGGAAATCATTGATGTTCTGTTGATGTACTTGAATGCTGGCCATGAATCTTCTGGCCATACCATGATGTGGGCTACTATTTTCTTGCAAGAACACCCTGAATTTCTTCAAAAAGCTAAGGTAACCCCAACACAAATAATTTAAATGTCTTTTTACCAGTCCATCATCAACACCAGCAACTCTGTTCTCTTTTATTTTGCAAGTTTTACATTGTCCTTGTAATTTGACCTTTGCTTACTTTTGTTCTATAGGCAGAGCAAGAGATGATTGTTAAAAAAAGGCCACCTACACAGAAGGGTTTGACCCTTAAAGAAATTCGAGAAATGGATTATCTTTCTAAGGTATATGATTTGACTGTTTTGATGAGTCAATCGAATTGAATGTTCAATCCAAACTCAAAATCCTTTTCTTTGTGTTTTTTTTTTTTTCTTTTTCCCTTCTCTGAACTTTTTTTCCCCCTTCTCTGAAGGTGGTTGATGAAACGCTTCGTATAATCACATTCTCACTCACGGTGTTCCGAGAAGCCAAAACAGATGTCAATATAAGTGGTCAGTTCAATTTATTTGATGAACATGAAGAAATATTTTTACTAGTCTCCCCTGGCCCTGGATAAGCATGATTTGATAAGTCACAGCGCACAAGCTAATGGTTTACTTAACCAAATCGGAATGTGTTTCATTTCAGGGTACACCATTCCAAAGGGTTGGAAAGTTCTGGTTTGGTTCAGAAGTGTTCATTTGGATCCTGAAATTTATCCAAATCCAAAAGAATTCAATCCTTCCAGATGGGATGTAAGTTGTAGATTTGTTTGTTTAAATAATCTTAATATGTTAGTTAATGCATATGCTTGCCATATATCTATAATTATATGATCTAATGATGATGTTGTTGTTGTTTCTGTAAACCAAGCACAGAATTACACAGCCAAAGCTGGAACTTTCCTTCCCTTTGGTGGAGGCAGCAGGTTGTGCCCTGGAAATGATCTTGCCAAGCTTGAAATAACTATATTTCTTCACTATTTTCTGCTCAATTATCGGTGAGTTATCTTGCAAACTCAAACTCTTCTTCTTTTAGGCTGTTTCGAAGTTATTTGTGCAAACATTATTTACGTGAGTATTTGTAAATTGGATGTTATAGGGTGGAACGGCTGAATCCAGGATGTCAAGTGATGTATTTACCGCATACAAGGCCTAAAGATAATTGCTTGGCAAGACTCCGAAAATGTTCATCTTCATCTGAATGAAAATGGAAAAAAATAAATAAATAAAAAGATGAACAACAGAACAACAAGTTGTTATGTACAATGTCTTCTTCTTTCTTTACTAGAAATCCAAAAAAAAGAAAATTAAATTATTAATCATTATTTATGTTTATCATTTCCTTCGTTAGCTACAAATACAAATAAAATAGAAGCCTTCCATTTATTTAGATAGAAAATGTAATCAAAACAATTGCTTTCCAATTTCCCTTCCTGCATGCTGCTGTTGTAATAGTAGTATTATTATTTGGACTCCAATCAAACTCACTCGTTCAATTATGATTTTTCTTTGTTTTAAACTTCTTCAACACCATGTCTGCTCAAACAATCATTTGCCTGGACTAAAAGAAACTTTTTACGCAAGCATATATGATGAAACATGAGGTTCAAGCAATGGATGTAGTACAAGAAGAATTGGCAAAAAAAAAAAAAGAAAAAAAAAAAGAGGAAAATCACACAATTCTTGAAGTTTTAAGGAGAAAAAAATACAGCAGTTATCCTCTCAATGTAGATCTAGGTCTACTAATAAGATGCTCTTACATTGATTAGTATCAGATCTCTTTTGAGATATTTTGACATGTGGCATTATTAAATTGAAGGGTCATGATTTATTTTTTTAATTAATTATTCTGACAGCAAATTAATTGATGTGTTTTAATTTTTTACCCGTTCACTCCATAATTCCCACTTGTATCCATTTTTTTTCTCACCATCGCGATCTCATCAACAATTAGAACCGAAAAAAAAACCATTTATTCATAATTCACTGCAATAAGCAAGACTCAATCATCTCAGTTAGAGAAAAAAAAAACAATTAATTTGCTGTTTTTCTTTATTTAACATTCAATTAGTCTCTAAACACCACTTTTTAGGGAACCTTTTGTTGGTTTGAGTCAAAGTTGAGACTTTGGCAGATAGCGTATTCATGTTAAAGTTTGGAACTGAAAGTGAACAAAAGGCATGTGTTAACAAATGGACCATAGCATTTCAATAACGCTCTCATAGTTTTTACAGAGCCCGTGGGCATTGAGGAAGTCTTTAAACAGTCATTTAAAATACATCATTTTGGGTACAACTCCAAAATATGCTCATTATGTGTACGGATAAAGAAATATTAGTAGAGACTGGTTGAGCAATTAGGAAAGTAGCAGAAGTGGGAACAAATTCTAATGGAGATGTTATGGGACAGATCATTTGGCTTAGAGTGTCAATTGATATCACTAAGCCACTAACAAAAATCATAACGTTGGGGACAATGGGAGAACGAGAAGACATGCAAGAAGAAGAGCAAAGGGTGATGCAAGAAGATACACAAGATGAGGCAAAAGAAGATAAAGAACAAATCCCAATAACAATCCAATATGAGAAGTTGTCGAAGTTTTGCTACTGTTGTGGCTATATTGGGCACCAATATAAAGAATGTGTAGCATACAAAAATTAGGCCAAGGAAGATTTGCCCTATGGGCCGTGGCCTAAAGCTGAAAATTTGAGGCAATGAAGAGATACAGGGAGAGGGAATGTAGTTTGGGAGAATCAACGGGACGAATGACCAACTTCATCTAGAAATCCTAACTTTAAAAACAAAGAGCACCAAACCTCAAATTATAGTGAAAAATCGGATTAGGATACTGGTGCAAATTGAACCCGAGAATCACCAAGTTCAGAGGAGCATTTAGTGTAAAACGATGGAAATATGAGGCGAGTGATTGATAGCTGTCAAACCTAAGGGTGATAGTTAGTGAAGTCAACATCAGTAGGGGGACAAAAGCTAGATATGGCTAACCTCGATGATGAAGGAAAAAGATGGGAGGCACAAAAACTACAAGCAAAGCTGAATTTGGGAAAGGGGAAAGTTAGCACTTAGCAACGAGAAAGTTGAACGGGAAAATATCAATCCAATTCCAACGATAAGAGAAGTTGAAAATGAGCCCAATGGCCATGTGCTGAGGCCCAAACGAAGGAAGTGGAAAGTGCAAGCAAGAAAGAAGGATAAAATAGAGAAAAAAAAAAGTAAAATGCAAAATTGGCCTATTTCAGCAAAAAGGCCAGTAAGTGAAGTTAGAGAAGCGTTTGGGGCAATTCCAGAAGCAAAATGAAAGAAAATATGTGGCCCAATGGAGTTTTCAGTTCTCATCTCACCAAGAGCCAAACAGAAACTAACTATGGAAATAGAGGAGAAACAAGATGGAGAAACAAGCGGGTTGGCAATGGGAATTACTGAATTAATATCAGTGGAGGTTGGTTACCAGCCCTGCCGATAGCCATGAATATCATTAGATGGAATATTTGGGGATTGGGGAGCGACCAAACATTTCGTGAAGCTAAAAATTGCTCAAAATGCATATGTTTGAGCTTTTTTTTCCTTGTGAAATTAAGCTAACATCTAGGCAAATGCAAGGGAAAAGTAAAAGACTGAATTTTAATAACTATTTTGAAGTTAATAGATCTAGAAAAAGTGGTGGTTTAGCTTTGATGTGGAGTTCAGGATTGTTGGTAGAGATTAAATCTTGGAGCATGCATTATATTGTTGCAGTAATATGTGCTGAAAATGGGACTTATTGGTGGTGTACAAGAATTTTTGGGTATTTAGGCAAATGCAAGAGAAAAGTAAAAGACTGGATTTTGATAACTATTTTGAAGTTAATAAAACTAGAAAAAGAGGTGGCTTAGCTTTGATATGGAGTTTAGAACTGTTGGTGGAAATTAAATCTTGGAGCATGCACCATATTGATGTTGTAACATATGCTGAAAATGGAACTTACTAGAGGTGTATGGGAATTTATAGGCATTCATAAATGAGTTAAAAGCACTATATATGGTCACTGTTAATGACGTTAGCCACCTTATCTTTTCTGCCCTGGTTTTGGTTTGAAAATTTCATTGAAATCCTATGGCCTTTTGAGAAAATAGGAGAAAATGATAGAGAATTAGGTACGATGCAGAATTTTAGAAACATAATTACAGAATGTAACCTGGTGGACTTGGGGTGTAAAGGGAGGCCATTTACAGGGTCCAACGAAAGATATAATCCACTTTTGATTGAGGAAAGATTAGACTGTTTCTTGTGCAATAAAGAATGGGGGAATATGTTTCTTGAATTTGCCGCTGAAACTTTGGAAACATGGACATCAGATCGCAACCCCATTATGATGACTGTGGCGGAAAAAGAAAGGGGGCTAAAATATAATAGAAGAACATTTCCTCGACTACACTATGAGGATTCGTAGAGTCTTTATGGGAAATGCAAGGAAATTGTAAAGCAAGAATTACTGGAACAAAGAAGTTGGAGCAATAAAGATGTGGTTGAATATTCAAGGTGTGTGAAGTATTTGTCCAAATACATTAGACCCTCTTTAATATTCAAGAAATACATACTCTACTCATATTTCGTAAAAAAGAGACTGTCTCTATTCAATTAATTGAAAGAAGTACCTACTCCACTTAAATTTATTCGAGAAATGCTTACTCTACTAAAATTTCGTAAGAAAGAGACTATCTCTATTCAATTAATTGAAAGAAGTACCTACTCCATTTAGATTTCGTAAAAAAGAGATTATCTCCATTCAATTAGTTAAAATTAACCTCTATAAACCTCTTATGGAAACTCGAACCCTTACACTCAATATTGTAAATACAAAACTACAAAACTTCTCCTTTTAGACCAAATGCCCATTGATAATTAGAATCTTAGTTGAATCATCATAACAACTGATTCACTGCTATTAGTAATGTCCCCCAAGTAAACAGATGATGTTTATGATTTGTTAAACGGGCAAGTGCAAGCCCCCAATAATTTCGTCTCTTCCTTGTCGGGAATCAATAATCAATATCAATCAACTGTTTACTTTCATTTGTTTGGAAGATCCCCCCAGAAACTTTATAAATTGTAAATGCTGATGGTTAGGGATACTTGCAATGTTCTTGTTCATGCTATTGCCATCACAAATCAGCAAGCTCATCGAAGCCTATAGGTAAACTAACCTCACCCTGACCTACACCTCGAAAGATAAGCCAGAGCCGAAACAGTCTCATGTATTGTATGCTATGAAGGGGGTACAAAGAAGCATCAACAAAGCTCAATCCTTATTTTGTTTGAAAGAACAGCAACGGGCAAGGATTTCATCTACTTCCGTTGGACAAATTCTGTTAGGCAAGCATGGCAGCAAGCTGCAGCAATACCAACTCATTCTCACAATTACTTAGAGCTTCGCAATGGCTGTGGCGGGCAAGTTCGACCTAGCAGGCAGCTTTATATCTTCCCATCTGTCATCATTGATCTTGGAGAAATATTGGTCAACCATATTGTCATTGACTAGCTCCAGTTTAGACGGCTTCCACTGAGTGCAATTGCAAGGAGTTAGTTTCCGAAACCCAAAAATGGAGCATGCAAGCACAGATGAAAGGATAAGGAAGAGTGTTCACCAACCTTCGGGTTCTTATCCTTGTCTAATAGAATGGCTCTGCAACCCTGTATAACAAACAAACTTTCACAGACTTTCAAAGATTGTTATTGAAACCTATTTTTTTTTTTTTTTGTATTTTTTAGCTTGTTCCTTCTTACTTTAAGTAAGGAACTCGTTAATGGAAAATTATTTCACACACACGTGCGCGCATTTGAATGGGTTGCAAACCTCAAAGAAGTCTTTGCTAACTTCTCCCATCATGACATGACAGACCATTCTATACTCGCGAATAAGGCATTGACCAACACCTTGCAGCCTCCCTTCTCTAATCTGAAATAAAAGGAACAAATCCAGCTTTAGCCAGCCAACTTTCAAAAATTGCAAATAAGCAAGCACTTCAAAAGAACTTTCGGCGTAATGAAATGTCATTACAAAAGGAATGCTAAACACATACCGATCTAAGAGAAATTTTAAGACTTGTTGGTGACGCCTTCTTCAAGGACTGAATGGCATCAGAAATCCAAGCATCTGCTCTGTTGGTGCTCTCGCTCTCCTACATGTAAGAAAGCATAAGATGGATCAATTTATTTACGGCAAACAATTTTCTTCATGATCAAGCAGAACAACCTAAACAAAAATGAAGTAATTTACAGAGAAAATATTTTGACTCCATAAAGAACCAAACCCATCATCAACTCACCAGAGCAGATAAAATTTCCTCAACTGTTCTTCGAGAAAAGCACTTATCAATGACATCCATCCTAAGCGAAGCAACCACTGATATAAGGATAAAAGGAAAACATAGCAAATCTAGATTGGCTAGTCCATGTTCTGATTTGACTAGTCCAAATTCTGATATATGGATAAAAGGAAAACATAGCAAATCTAGATTGGCTAGTCCATGTTCTGATTTGACTAGTCCAAATTCTGATCAGTTTATTGTCCATGCATTGTAGACAAGAAATTGCTGACGGGAATATTCTAAAACCATAAAAATGGAAATTGCACATAAAGTACATGCAGAAGATCATAGTTATAGTCCAAAAGCTGTAAATTCATAGGTAACTGCTTTCCCAGGAATAAATTCAGTTGTGACCTTTCTGGAAGCAAGCAACCTCTCTCCCACCCACCTCTCCTCCATCAAAAACAGAGTAATCACGGAACTTTTTTTTTTTGGGGGGGGGGGGGGGGGGGTGTGGGAGACTAAACTGAGCATTGAGTGCAATAGCCTTGGTAAAGAACTTAAAATAATCAATAAGCCCAAATCAATTATTTTATATCAACCAATATAAAGCAAAGCTATAAATAGAATACTTTACCAATGATATGCACTGTGGTCTTTCAAATAAGGTTCCAGAGAGAATTTATCGATAACTGCTGAAATGATGGCTGGATCAGTTGAATTTACCTTGTATAATGCTTCTTCTAATAAAGCCAATCTCTGTCAATCAAGTAAAAAAATTAGCATCGAAATGGTAAGAGTACTCACATGATTATAAGTAATAAAATTAAAAAGTGCACGACTTGGAGGTCAATACATAAGATGCACGTGCACCCATAAAACCACTAATTATTCATATTTTATTCTAGTAATAACATCATCAAACAGTGCCAGAACAAGAGATCTTCCAAAATTGAAAAAAACAGTTCACCAGATTTAAGCTAAAATGACTGGGCTTAACAAGTTTTTAGACCTACTAATTGCAGTTTCCACACCTAGAGCAATGAAGATTGAACTTCAGATTCTAGAAAACAAATATTAGCTTCAGGACTTCAGCATCCTATTATAAATAAATCAATCAATTTTATCTCTTATCCTTTGAGAATATGCAGTCCAATGATTATAGTCATGGATACCGATGAGGGGACAAAGTGAGTAGCAAGACCACATGCACGCATTTCAGCACCATCCAACCTTGCACCTGTCAGACCAACATATTCTCCTGCCAAAAATTGTAGAAGATAATTAAGAAAATAAGAGAAGTTCAAGTTAATATCATCTACAAAAGTTAAAACAACAACAAAATAGACACATTACCCTATATAACTTATGAGTAATGCTACTTGGATAAAAGGATTCTTACAAAATTTTGACAAAAAAGTCCAAAACACAGCCATTCAACTTAAGTTGAATAAAAAAGGGAAAAAATTAAAACAGCTGACCAACAATATGTACTTCATGGCAATCTATCATCAGGACTCTATATCATCAACTCAAATCTCTTTCACCTCCTTTTCTATATTGCTTTCAAAATTCGGCATGATTAATAATTATGTCGGTGATATTATTATTCTCTCAAACACCAACACATCAACTCCACGAAATATTTCTTCCCAAAGAATAATTAAAGGGAAGATGATTTTAGAATTCACCTGATGGCTGGTTACAAAAAAATAGAATTTACCCAAATCAAATATTTACCTCACAAACCCTTTCACCAAAGACCAAATCAAGCTACTGCCACCACCAGCACCGACACCGAAAAAACCAAACTGTTGACCGGAGAATTTTAGATTGATCACACCATCAACCAACTCTTTGGGATCCAGCACCAGTGCCTTTGAACCAGTTTCCGGCATTGGTTGGCAGTGTGCCGTCGGTGGGTGGATGTGCAGCAACAAGGAGAGATCAATATCTCATGCACTATTACTATTTAATAATCCTTTTTCATTCAACGGCTGTGTTTTGAAGTTTTTGTCAAAATTTTGTATGAATCCTTTTGTCAAAGTAGCATTACTGATAACTCATTTTACAGATCAGAAAATCCTTTAATAGATACCAAGAAAATTCCACATATTTTCAAACTAAAACACTTATCCTATCAATTTTTTAATCTCACGAACACAATTCAACACTAGGATTAGCTGATAGAACAAGAGGAATAGGAAGGATTATGCTAGGAGATCAACTGGTAAGGAGAGATGGGACCACTTCTTCCTTGAATTAAAGAGCTCTCTCAAGTGGGATGCAAACCTCATAAATGGAAGAAAGAAACAACATCTCCACATTTGAAAGGGCCGCAAGAACTTTTAAAGTAAGAGCATGTTTAAGAAAATAAAGAAAGTAGCTAGCATTACCGAAGAATCCAGGGAGTCTTGACAAGAAATAAGAGGCACCAATATCTGGGAAAAGTCCCAAAGCTGTCTCAGGCATTGCAAATACCTGCAATATAGAATACCGAGACACAATTACTAATAAGGTTAGAGCCACTAATTTTACAAGAAAACGCATTTATTGAAAGGTAATGCCATCTATACATATTCTTGTACAAAGTGAATTTGTACAAACTAATGTGGAATTGTTATATCGTAGCCACATGCCTCAAATTTTCACCAGAATAAAAAAGATAATGTGGGTGCCACATCAGTTTGTATGAACAGAGTTTGTATTCCAGTTATATCAGAATTAATTTCTTGTTCATCATGCTTTCACACTGTTTACCAGTAGATTATATATATATTAGAAAACACAGATAACCAATATCAGTTCAGTGTTCTTGATGCTAAAAAATTAAGAAATTATCATCATCAGTGATTAACTGAAAATTGTAACAACTTAACCTTAATAACTAAAAAGAGAGCAGTATTACACACCGAATTCTCAGTAGCAACTCGGAATCTACCATGTATTGAAACACCAGCCCCACCTCCCATGACAATTCCATTAAGAATTGAAACCTTGAGCACCAATTGCATGCCAACTATAAGGAAAAACTTGTATATCTGGAAGGTGAATGCCACAAATAATACAAGGTTTAGTAGAATGGGTCACCTGGGGTTTGGTGTACGTTGCCATCAAATAATTCAGGATGAACTCCTTGGAAAAGAATTTGGCACCTGATATCCAATCACCTATTGTAAAAAATGATTAACAAGGAGCAGTGAACTTTTCATGGAACAAGCTTCACTAGGACAAATGAGATTCTTCAGATGTTCCTGAAATAGGACAAAAGGAAGGATGGAATATACCCTCATTAATACCGCGAACAACTGCGGCCACATCACCACCAGCACAAAATGCCCTTCCTTTTCCCTAGAAACAAATAATTATGCGTTAGCTGCAAGACTGAAAAAGAACGGGTTGCAATTACAATGCAAGAGATAGATATTACTAAATTCATACCAATATCATGGATTACGGTTTTTTTTTATAAAAAAAAAACTATTTTATGCTACGAAGAAGAAGAAGAAGAAGAAATAAACCTTGAGAATTAAGAGCTTCACGTTCGAATCGGTCTCATAGCGCTGGAAAAGTTCCAATAACCGAGAAATCTATAACTCGAATTGAAAAGCAAATAAAAATTATTAGAATTGGGCAGAAAATAGTAAAGTAGAAGGAGAAAGAGCAAGAAGATGAGTTTAATATGAATAAATGGGGTAAGGTTTTTCATTAAACAAGTAAAAGGAATGATAAAAATTAAATACCATTTGAGCTGAAAGTGCATTCAATTGCCTGGGCCTGTTTAGTGTCAATATTCTTACAAATGAGGTCTCTTCTTCTAAGACCTGTAATCGAGACAGAGGACAAAAAAGCCAAAACACAAGTGATGTGATGGACCCCAACGACATCGGCCATCGCCAAGGCGAAGTAAATACAGACCATGCAAACGACTTAGAAGAGAAAAGCTTACCTGGTCTTCCTGTGATTGAGCAGAAGCCATCTTGATCGAACTTGATAGAGCTGGAAAAACGGGAAGACGAATAGGGAATGGGGAAACGATCTCTTCTCTCTCGATTCAATTCACCAATCACAAGTTATTACAGACGGGTTTGGTTCATCTTCAGAACGTTTGCAAGAGAGATATGGACAACTTTTTGAGAGACGTCACCGTGGCCGAAGGGGCAAGGCGTTTCACATCTCATCAGGCGCGAGTTCGATTAGATATTTAGATGGTCCGCGGCGCGTCTTCAATTTCTATCCAACATTTTGGAAATTGATTAAAAAGAGGTTCTTTTCAAAATAAAAAAATAAAAAAATAATAAAAAGAAGCTAAAAATTTTCATCGTCGTCAAATTTTAAATCACTAATTATAACTTTTAGGTTAATGTAACTTAACAACACCCAATTAATATTTTCCTAAAATGGTTGTAATGCTATCGAAGGAAAAGACTGAAAGCACCCTAAACCGCTTCCCGCATAACACGTTTGTACATTTTGATTATTATCATGATTTTTTTGGAGAAAAATTGACGGCGCTTTTCATTAACCAAATTCATCATTGTTAACTTAACATATTAGAAAATAAAAAGGAAATGGCATTCTTTTTATTTATGATTCTGTTAAAGAAAAGGGACCCCTACCGATTGTTGTTAGTATATTCTTTTTTTTTTTTTATGACATGAGACTATTGCTCAAATTATAACTCATATTATATGATAGTATAACTGATATGTACAATCATATATATATACTGAGATCTATTGACATTAATGCTGATATGGCACTACTCAGATTTTTGTAACCCTCTCAAATATTCGAGGGACGTCAAACTCCCATCCTGGGAGAAAGACTGCCTTCACTCGAGCTCTGTGGCTCCAAGGAAGGAAATATAAATTAAACCCCTACAATACGACTGCGGAGGTTCGAACCCCTTCCCTCACATATGTGAGGGAGTGGCTCTAGCCACTTGGACTAGCCCAAGTGGTTGATTGTTGTTAGTATATTCTCTTTACAATAAGGAGGATTTTGATTGTTTTGTCTTTTTCCACATTTTGTTGTTAGTAGAACTTTTATGACTAGAGTTTTTATTTAAAAAATTTAATTGTTTGATTGTGAATTTTTAAAACTTATATTATAAAAAAATTATTAAATAAGTAAAGAATATTTTAGATATTTTAATATTTTAAAAATTTTCAACTTTTACTCCCAAAAATCTAAAATTTGAGCTTTTATTAGCAGAGATAAAATAATTTATTTAATCTTCAAAAGTTCTATAAAAAAATAATTAAATAATAATAAAAATTTTGTTAAGAGCTTATGAAATTAAATAAGCACTTAGGCTTTATTTGATACATCTTTTCAAGTAGAATATATTTAAGTAAAGTTTTTATTAGTAGAATTTTTATAAGTAAAACTTTTATTCAAAAAATTTTAATTGTTTGGTTGTCAATAATAGCTTTTATTAAAAATTATAAAATTATTTTAATAGGCAAATTTTTTTTAGTTACTTTATAAAAAAATAAAATAAGATTGTTCAATAAATATATGATATTTTAGATATTTTAACATTTTAAAAAAATTTCAACCTCTACTTCTAAAATCCCTAAAAATCTTAAAATTTAAATTTTTACTAGTTGAAGTCAAATAGTTTATTTAAATTTCAAAATCTTCATTAAAAACTCAACCAAATAATCATAAAAATTTTCATAATATCTTATAGAACTAAATAAACACTTATGACTATTAGATAAATAATATTAAATAAATACTTATAATCATTAGATAAGACATACTAAATAAGTAATTAACATCAAATATTAAAATTACTTAATAATGAATGGTATTATTAGAATATAATGAGTTGGTTGATGAGTGGTCGACAGGTTAAAAGCTCAATTAAATAATAACAAAAATTTTAATAAATATTTATAAAATTAAATAAGTACTTATTAATATTAAATAAATCACATCAAAAACTATTAAATAAGCCATAAAAAAGGGTAGGTGATTACGTCAAATATTAAATTTTTTTAATAATGAATGGTATTATTAGAATATATTGGGTTGAATTTCTATCTCCATTTCCTATTTTGATAATTTTTGGGTCTTTCTGTTTTCTCTGTTCTTAAATTGAGAAGTCGTCTTTGTTCGAGTAGCAGGAAAGTCACTTTTGTTAGGAGAACCTGTGCCTTCCGATTCGAAAAAAAACTTCTAATCTGAGTTGTGTTACGAGCTTAAAGTGCCTCCCACAGTCAGTTGGGGCCCTCCCCAGCATACCTCGTTATTATATAAAAAAAATATATATATATTGGGTTGATTGATGAGTGATCGACAGACACCCGAGAAATGGAGGAGATGATGGTGGTTTTGGATGAGGAGGAGTTGTTGGGATGCTGTGGTAGCACCAAATTTGCGAAAGAGATGGCGTCGGCCTCACCTTTTGCATCATTGAATCAAGCCGTCTCAGCAGCTCGACACATCTGGTTCAACGTGGTATTGACTTTTGTCATATCGCTTTTCTTCGCTCAGATTCTCCCTCTCCCCCCCTTAATTTATGTGAAATTCTAATTTTATTTTCAACAACTTACGAATTAATAAAGGTTGATGTAAACGGCTGGCTTGATGCATTTTCGGCTCATCCTCAGATCGGCCAATCTCCGTCTTCACAGTTCTCTTTTCGTACTCTTTTCTCGTCTCTTATTACAATTACTTGATAGATTCTAGCTTTTTATTTTATTTTTTATATCCTATTAATTTCTTTTTGGATGGTGGTAGGTGGAGCAAGGCAGAGCAGTCGACTGCTTTAGCAACTGCTAATGAATCTAGCTCGCAGGTTAGTCAAATGAATATATCAATTCCTTTTTCCTGTTGTAATCGAGTCTCGCATTGCTAAGCTAAGATTTCGCATGTAAGGATGAGTGCTACTTGGCATGTGGCCTTATTTCTAGGAATGAGTTATGTGTGCTTAACACTTGTTTAATTATCTCTCCCTATAAGTGCTTTTTTTTTTCCCTCCTTTTTCAAAATGTTGTAGGAACTGTCCGACTGGAATAATCGGTACAGGCTGAGATTTGGATTTATATTTATTATATGTGCATCGGGGAGGACGACTGCCGAAATACTTGCTGAGTTGAAGGTTTGTTAATCTTGCTGCCGTCCACTTTCTTTACTCACATTAGAAAAAGCATTTTGAACTTGAAGTAACTTATATTATTGACTTACTTTATCAGTGATTCATAGATTGCTTCTTTGCAGTCAGTCTATGATTTTATGTGATAATGTTTCTCAAACAGAGAACATTTCTCAGCACATCAAGCTCTTTTTTTGCCCCACTCTGTTTCATTTTTTATGGTTATTACATTTTGTATACTTTTGCTCCTAGCAGAGATGTTGTCTTGCTTCTTTGCAGTCAGTCTATGATTTTATGTGATAATGTTTCTCAAACAGAGAACATTTCTCAGCACATCAAGCTCTTTTTTTGCCCCACTCTGTTTCATTTTTTATGGTTATTACATTTTGTATACTTTTGCTCCTAGCAGAGATGTTGTCTTGCATCTACTCATCCGCAGAAAATAACCCTAGTGTGAAATGCATTCATCCTTCAACTTTGCTGAATAATTGATATTACTAGGCCAGCAGCGGATCTGCTTTTGTTTTGCTCAAACAAAGTTCATTACAATGCCCATTTTAATGTACCAGATTGGATGCTTAATAAAATTTATTATCTCTGTTGCTCTTGGCAGAAACGATACACAAACAGGCCCATAATTGAGTTTGAGATTGCTGCTCAGGAGCAAATGAAAATAACTGAATTACGTCTGGCAAAGCTCTTCTCAGCTAAAGCAAAAGCTTCTTCTGCAACTTTCCAGTATTCTGCAACTGCAAAAACAGCAGAAGGTACCCTTTTACCATCAATCAAGCAGGACTTTTTATTTGGTCACTACATTTAATTGTTAGGAAACAAGCAACTAATGCATGGATAGACGATATTATGGACCTTTAATTCTCCTGTCTCCCCCCTGAAAAAATAGGTAATCTTTGCTTGCACTTGCTCTACAGATGCAATTTAGTTTCTGATCCCTTAGATTAAATTTATTTTCTCTCCGTCATGCAATGAGCAAATAAAATTTGTTTGGAACACATACATTATTCATTCTGTGTATCAGCTGTTCTGATTATGTAGAATCAAGTTTGCTGTCCAGGGAAGAAAAAAAATGGAAAAATGGAGATGAAGGGAAAAATATGAAAATTTATTTTTGAACAGACAAATTCTGAATTGGATTAAGTGTCACTACCCCTATTTAGTATTGTGGTTGGACAACTATATCTTAAAAGTTATAATACTAAAATGTTTGGTAAACATTTGCTAATCTGGCTTAGAAGATGAGTTGATTTGATTGCATACCTTTATCATGAAAAGCCTAAAATATCTTTACTATTTTTGTTAAAATTATTATTTAAAACATATTTATCACACACTAACAGTTTTTATTTCATAATTCTAGCTATAGCTTTTTTTCCATTGCAGCCGTGGCATAAAAGTTACACCATCTTAATACCAAACAAAACTTTAGTACAGACCATCGATTTAAAGAAAATTAAATGATTAAACTGAGTTTGAGTAATAATAGGGAGCAGCGTTGGTGTTTAGCGGGTGAGGTTTCTCATCCCCATCCAATTTTTTTTTTTTTAAGGACTTGATATTTTTTGTTTCTAGCATTTTTTTTTTCTGAATTGTTACTAACTACCCTAATGTTTCGATAAATGTTAATTTTTTCTTTTTCCTTGTTCAATCTAGAAGATCGTGTGAGCATCATAGAAGGACACCTATGTGCTTCTACTGAAGCTTCAGCAGGGAAAATATCTCAAATCCCTACAAGAACTCGACTACCAATTACAACGCATGTCTTGGATGTTTCTCAAGGGTCTCCAGCTGCGGGCGTTGAGGTACATTTGGAAATGTGGAAAGGCATCCAACCACGTCCCCTCTTTGGCGAAACAGATGTTAGTGGGTGGGTGTACCAGGGGTCTTCAACTACAAATAAAGATGGAAGATGTGGTCAATTGATGGGCATGATTGAAGACATGAACCCTGGATTTTACAAGATAACTTTCAACACTGGTAAATACTGTCCAGAAGGATTTTTTCCCTATGTTTCTATTGTGTTTGAGATCAGGGAGTCACAAAAGCGAGAACATTTTCATGTTCCTCTGCTGCTCTCACCATTCTCATTCACTACCTATCGTGGAAGCTAGAATTGTATGGTTGGTTTGTTGACTAATAGAAACATTGTGTGTGCTTGTGTTGCAAATATTCAATAGTGTTGGTCATGGCTGTGGTTATATGGTTTAATTTAGCTATTGTTATTTATCGAACAAAAAAAAAAAAGACTGTTATTTTAAGATTTTAGAATTTTTTTATTTAGGTATTTTGATGTTTTCTATTTTTAATTAGAGTCAATTATGGTATGTGTTTTAGGTTTTTATTTTCAGTATAACTTGGAGAAGTGGGCTGACCCTATTATAAATAAGGAGGTCTTGTTATTGTTTTCATAGGATCAAGATTCTCTCCTGATCTGATCATATTCTGAGCAAATAAATCAATTGTTAATTGGTTGTTAATAAATAAAAAAAATAAAAGAAGTTAAATTTTACCCATACATTACCACTAAAGAATACATGACGAGATTTTTGAAAGCTCAGTAGAGTTCAGATCAGGAGAGGATTATATTCATTTTTTAATAATTTCCTTTGGAACTAGCTATTGAAATTTCTATTGTAGGGTTGTGTGGATCATAAGGTCATCGAATCTCGCTTAAAACATTATCAAAATTCATTAAGTCATTTGTATTAGAACAAAGATTTAATCATGCTTCGAATACAGCGTAATCTAATCCCATTGGTTTGGTTTAGTACTAAAATGATATTTAGTGTTTATTTACCCATTAATCTACTTTCGTTATCTTGTTATGTCAATTGGTATTATAAAAGTTTTGTGTTAGTTACACTGTTTTCTGGCTATTTACATTCATCTCATTGAATCCACCAATGAAATAAAAAAAAATTCCCAAATAAAACTCTAGCCGCCACCTCAGCTGTCGTCGCTTCGACCATTGCTGTCATTCAGCCCACCACCAGAATAACCATTAGTCGATGACCAAAACCCTTGCCATCACACTCGGATTTTCCCCGCCATAAATCACCACAGCAACCCTCCAAACCTGCAAGCTTCATCACTCAACCCACAATCGTTTGGTTACCTTTACCGTCGATTGACACCACTAACACCCTCCCCTTTAGCCGCACATCAAGAGCAACCATCATCATCACCCGTCATTGCTGCAATCTTTGTCGCAAAACGCCACCTCACCACCACGTGCCGCTGCTACCTCAAGTCATTTTTCCAACCAAATGATTGCGATTCTGATCAATCTTTAGCTACCGTTGCGTTTATCGTGATTATATCTACTATATCTAACCCTCACCACTCCAAATCACAAGCACCAATTGTCGACAACACCAAACGTTGAGAATTAGGTTATTTATGGTTTTGTCATTAGTTGTATTTTTATACTATGTTTACTTATTTGAGTGGGAGTGAGAAGTGAATTCCTCTCACTTAAATGTTTACTTGCATATTTGAAAGAAGGAGTGAAAATCCTATTATGTGAGCTCTACTTATTTTTCGAGTGAGGAGTGAGATTTTTATTTCCATATTGGAGGTGGGAGTAGATTCTTACTCCCCTTCATTTTTTACCTTTATTTTATTAACTATAATTATATTAAATTTAATATAATTATATTAAATTTAATAAAATAAATAATATCATATTTATTTAAATAATATTATTATATTATTTTATAAATTACATTTACTAATAATAATATTATTATTAAACTTATTTAAATATAATATTATTTTATTAAATTAAAAATAACAATATTATGTTTATTTAATATTAATAATTAATAATAATAAATAGTTTATTCTAAGAAAATATTAATTTTGTACTATATTATTAAGTTGCTCTTATAAATAATTTTTAATTTACATAATTAAAATTAAAAAATTGTGATTTACATAATTAAGAATATTATTAATTATTATTAATTTAAAATTATAATAAAATAAATATTTTATTTTAAAATATTTTATATTAATTTTTTAATTAAAAATTATAATTCTTTAAATAAAACTAAAACTGTAATTTGAAACTATTTACTCCCAATCCAAAACAAAGTAAACATATAAATTAGATTTTGATTCCGATTTCATACTCCTATTCCAGTGTAAGTAAACAATTTACTCATACAGCCACTCCACACTCCTAAATCCAGTATTCTCACTCTTCAAGACTTTCATTCCAATCCAAAATATGAACGCTATCTTAATTTAAAAAAAAAAAACTGACAAAAATAGGTATCAAGGTTCACATTGTCTCCTTAAAATTGAAAATATCTTGGATTTTGATTGTTATCTTGAGGATATTTTTTATTGGATTTGCATGATGAATGATTTTCTCTAAATTGTCTTAACATGTTATGCTTTAGAATGGTAGAAACAACTACAAGAATCAAGGATTCAACAAGGACAAGATGAAATCCAAGAATGGTTTCATGTGAGACAATTGATGAAAGATTATTTTCTTCATTGTGATGATGTTGAACCTTTTCTTTTTACACTACTGAAAGTAGAAGATGATGGGATTGTTGATTTATCTAAGATTTTTAAAGAAGAGATAAAACGTACTTTGATTTGGGCATTGAGCCCAATTGTATGATCGAGTTTGTGCAGCAAAATCAAGTTGAAGAGATCCAACAATAATTGACATGATTATATCTATCCACATTGAGAATAAAAAGGATTATTCTTAAAGAAGATTTGACTGAAAGGTGAAATTGTTGGTGAGCACAATGAGCAAAAATTAGAGAAAGGCAAGAGTTTTTTTTTTTTTTTTTTTTTTTTTTTTTTTTTTATCATTGTTCGTTTCTTGGAAGTCTTTATCGCCTTGAAGAATGCATAAGTAAGGAATCGATGAAATATGGATTCTTCAAAGTTTCAATAAAGATTGATGAGGAAGACAACAAGAGTTACAAGATGATTTGCTCTTATATTATAAGTCTCATCCTCTAAATTGTATCCAAATTCGAGCACGTGTTTCTTTTAAAGGGGGGAGACTAATGTAAGTCATCATTTTAAGACTTTAGAATTTTGTTATTTCGATATTTTGATATGCTTAATTTTTAATTAGAATCAATTGTGATATGTGTTTTAGTTTTTTATTTCCAGTATAATTGCTATTTAATTTTTATTTTAAGTTAACTTTATGAAGTAGGTTTATCCTATTATAAATATAGAAATCTTGTAATTGTTTTTATAACCTTTTGATTAATAAAAACTCTTCTTTTATAATTTCCTTTGCAATTATGTATCAAAATCTCTTTTATAGAATCATTTAGATTAGAGTATCATCTAATCTTGCTTAAGGCATTATCAAAATTTAGTGAGCCATTTGAATTAGAACGAGATCTAATAACATTTTCAATTAAAGTGTAACCTAATCATGTTAACTTGATTTGATATTAGAACAGTATCTAATATTTATCTACCTTATCAATCTGCTTTCACAACCCGGCTTTGTCAAAAGAGATTCGTGGAGATTAGTAAATGTGAAGTAGTATTTATGTCGGTGGATTTCATCCTGTCAACAAATAAATGTTAATGTTTACATTCTCTTTAAATTCCAAGACAACTTTTTTCACACATTTTTATGATTATATCTAATCGTCTTCCTCGTTTGCGAATGTAAGAAGTTGGTCCAACAAAAATCAAACCCACGTCATTGGCTGCCAAATAGATTGTATGAAGTAAATGTTTTCAAGAACCAGTGGATGATGTATGAATTTCTTTCATGTGTTTCGTTGATGCTAGAATTAACGAGTGCCTCGACAACTAGGGGTGGACGTCGGTTCGATTCGGTTCGGTTAGGTTTCAGAATAAATTTTCGGTTTCGGACCGGTTCGGATTCCAAAATTTAAAAAACCGTTCAGTTTTTTTGAAAATAAAATTTCGGTTTTTCAAATTTTTAACGGTATTTGAATTTTGACTTTCGGTCAAGGACCATTTTAAAAATTTGCAAACAAATTAGGCCACAATAGAATTCTTATATGCAACATTTCCTAAGTATTGGACCACACTAATATTATATAAAAGAGATGGATCTAAATGATATTATTCCTCCATTATCTTCTCCACTTTGCGACTTTCTCTGTTTCTCACCTAGCAACAGTGACATTTGCAGATCCAGTCACATATACAGATCCAAACAAAGCTAATAAAATCAAATACAATTAATAATATAATACAGTAATAATAAGTAAAGCAACCATGAAATTACAAAAGATTAAAGAGTCATTTAAAAAAAAAAAAGACCCATTTCAAAAAAAAAGAAAAAGAGAGAAAGCACATCAAGTAAGTGAGTTGGCTGGCTGGCGAGGGAGCAATGGAAGGAACGATAGCGGCAGGTCGGCAGTATCAGCCACCAGCAGATGGAGTTAAGATTTGGGTGTGTGGTTTGTGCGGTCATGGTTTTGTGTAGTTGAAAGTGAGAGATTGGTATAGAATTTGTGGTCTGGGTATATATATCATAGTGAAATTACAAAAATACCTTAATATCGGTTCGGTTCGGATTTTAAAATTTTTGATCCAAAATCGAACCGAACCGAACCAAATCCGAACCATTCGGTTCGGTGTTTATAATTTCACATTTTTTAGAGTTAAAAAACTGAACCGAAACCGAAAAAATCCGAACCAAACCGAATTTTTTTTGGTTCCAGTTCGGTTTTGCCCACCCCTATCGACAACTACAAGCTTAATATTACAATCATTCTCAAATTAACTGAGTTTTGATCAAGTAACAAAAATAATAATTATAATCATCATTTGATAGGAGAAGGTCTTTTCTTCTAAACCGTATAAAACAATCCATTTAACAATAGTCCAGCTGTATGTGTTGTTAATTAGAGTAATCTTTCTCTTAGAAAGTTGGGTGTATAAATTAATTTGTATTATAGTTAATGAGGTATAACACGTGATTCTTACATCTCACTAATCACAAAGAACTGAAAGGAGAATTAATTATGTGGGAAATTTTTAACAATAACTCTACCACATATACATTAGGTTCGCTGAAATTTTTGTATGTTTCAACAATTAGTTTCCAACACCGATCATAGCTTCCTAATATTAAAAATTAGGGAATCAATGTTTAGGTTGGATTTTTTCTAATGGCACCAAAAATATAGTCGACTTAAGCTCAATTAGAATCTATTGTTGTTGAGCCAACTTTATAAATAAAACCTAAAATATATGTGGTGATATGCAAACGCACTGGTCTACCCCTATATGTTTCTTATTACTTTTTCAATATGAAAAAAAAAAAATGAAAAGGTCATCTTATTCAAAACTCGGTTATGAAATCCATTCTCTCCTACTTTACACCTCATAACGCGTCAAGTTCGACTTGGAAATCCATTTGTGTGACCTAAGAATCTACTTATCTAAGGCTGTGTTTGGAATTGAGGTTGCGTAGCTGTATCTTAAAAGCTACAATACTAAAGTATTTGGTAAACACTAGCTGCTGTAATTTGGAAGTTATATTGATATGATTTTTCACTTATATGATAGAAAATCTATTATATCATTAATAATTTTGTCAAAGTTATTATTTAAAATTTATATATACTACATATAATTAATTTTTTTTTCATAGTTACAACTTTTTTTCCACAGCAGCTGTAGCTTTTGGTAAACACTAACTGCTACAGCACCTTAATTCCAAACATGACCTAAGTTAGCCAAGATAAATGTGCTCTAAATGTGTCCTCTAGTCAAAGAAATTAAGTACAACGACCTTGCAACAACCCTCAACTAGCGAAAACCTCTTAAAGCCGCTAGGAGAGTGGGTTGGATTCAAGGATGCAATTGCCCACTAAAAGTAACCTATTTAAACCAAATAAGCTATCAAAGAAAGGGGTTAGAAATTCAACCTAAGACCCACAATAAATTAAGTGTGTGTGTGTGTGTGTGTGTGTGTGTACATACATACATACATACATACATATCGCAAAATAATAAGAAGTTTGAAATGCAAATTCTTCATTACCAAACACATAATTTGGATGAGTGAAAACTTCAAAGTCAACATAAACTGTTGCTATAAATTTATACATAATTATTAACAGTAAGAATTCATTGGTGATGTCCTTCAGGTAAGGGAACTAGGGATGGCAAAATTTAGATCTAGATTCATATTTTGAGATCCGTAATTGCATCTGAATCCATAAAAAAATATATGTGGATTTGAATGTGGGTAATACTCGTGCGGATTGCGAGCGGATTTTTTTAATATTTGAATCCACGTAATAAATTCAAATATAATTTAAAATTCAACAAATTTACCTAAAAATCAAATAAAATCCAATCATAATTCAACAATCAACAATTCAACACCTAGAATAACATACAATAATACCATAAATCCATAGATACAAATACCATAATATAAATCAAACATAAAATAACATTAATTCAAGTCTAACACCACCACAAATCCACAAATAAAAACACTACAAATCCACATAGATTTCATTTAAAACCATTACAAATGAAGACATTACCACAAATCCACATATGTTTGATTTTTTCATTTAACTTATACATTTTTTAATCTAATAAAATAATTTAATTAAAAAATAATGCGGATCCGGATATTCGATTTTCAGAATGCACTTACATTTGAATCCAGATCTTTCGGATCTTTGCGGATCTGAGCTGGGCTTAGATTTTTTTGCCATCTCTAAAGGGAACGACATTGTGGAAGGGCATTGTCCTCTATGGCAAAGCTCCATCTTCCACCAGGCTCCTCATCCACTTCAAGAACTTTTAGATACATGAATTCATATTTGATCTAACCATAATTGAATATGTGAGTCAATGAAGCGGGGAATAAGAATTTTATTCAATAGGACATTATTTTTTTGTGCACCATCTTGGAACACCATAAATCCCACTTAACTTTAGTTTATTTTAGGTTTTCTCAAACCATTTTCCTTCCTTTATATACCAAATATTTGACTTAGACATTAGAGAATCTATGCCGGAATATCTTAACTGTGTTTTGTAGTTGGTAGGTGTGGAAAATTGTGTTAAGATAGAGCAGTGTATGAGTTACGATTCGTTCTGTTATTTCCCAGAAAATAAATTCAGCTATTGAGGTTATTTTTGGACATCAACAATAATATGTCATATTACTTGAGATAAATAATTTATTTTTCAATTTTACTAACACATAATATAGCATTATGGAATCATTGAATTAACCAAAATATTGTTCTTAAACTTTTTTTCATTTTCTTTTTTGCACTCAAGAATAACATTGATGGTCATGTAATTATTACCTCAAGGCTCAATCCAGTTTTGCAGAAATAAATAAATAAATAAATAAATAAATAAATAAATAAATAAATATATATATATATATATATATATATATATTATTACAAGTATCGACTATCATAATCACTAGTCAATACCGATCGATTAGCAAACACTAAAACTGTTTTATTATTTTTATTTTTCCTTATTTATGTATACAAAGTATAATGAAATATATATTTTAGTGTTTAATTACCTAATGAATCACCGTAATTTTAGTGTTTAATTACGTGTTTGCATTAAAAAAATGAGGGTGCACTGACTTTATTTAATCATATAACTTAATAATGTGTCTGCATGAAAAAAAAAATAAGGGTAATCGGATGAGAGAAGAATGGTGTGTGCATGTGTGTGTGTGTATGATTATGAGCTTTATGAAAGTAAAAAAAGCTATTAAGTCATATAGTTTAATAATATAATGGACTATTAAATCATATGATTTAATAGTTTTATCAGACTTTAACAAATCCCGAATCACAACTTGCATTGTAGGTTATAATATATGCATGGTTCTCAAAGGCTACGGCGGTTAGGGGCATTCCTCTTGAATCGTTAAGCGTCTTGGACGATTGACTTGACTGAGCACATACAAGCCCACGAAAGAAGGAATTAACTAGTAATTAGTGTCCAGATGGATGACACGTATCATGCAATTTGTTTCCTTAGCTTACAATTTGCTAGCTAAAGGAGATATATATATGGTGATGGTGAGTGGTGGTTTTATATATAATCATTGGAATGTGTATCTTGGTAAACGCAACTAACTAATTATCGCGTAGAGATATAGGCTAAGCTATTTTGTGTCTCTATCTCACTAATACCTGTCTTAGATCTGATTAAGTTAAGAGAGAGATAGGAAAATGCAGGCCATTAAGGACAAGCTCCAAGATATGAACGCCATGCGCAAAGCCAAGGCTGATGCAAAATCGGAGGAGAAGGTACGTCTCTTTCTCTCTCTCTCTCTCTCTGTATGTATGTCTCTGTGTGTGTGGGTGTGTCAGTGTGTGTGTATAGACGTAGTCGTTAATTACTCAATTACTTGGACATGAGATGAGATGCATGATGATGATGAATGACGCATGATGCATGTGTGAGTGACTGTATAGCGTATGTGGTAGGTGGAAAAGGAAATGGCGAAAGCAAGAGTTGAGGTAGCTCACGAGGTAAGATTGGCAAGAGAGGCAGAAGCAGAAATGGAGTTACATGTGGCAAAGGCAGCAGAAAAAGCAGAGAAGGAGATAGCAAAGCATGATTCTCATTCTCCTCACCAACAAAATGACGCAGCAGCTGCAACTGCAACTGATTATCATCAACATTAATTAATTTGATCTTGCTACTCGGTACCACTAGCTGACTTCAAATCATGCAGAATGCTCATGCTTTGCATGATAACAGATCAGATCACCCAACTATTCCTGCCTTCTAGGCTCTAGCTATATATCTACTCTACTATTTCTTATTATTTTTTTCAGAATTAATATTAATATAATCTAGCATCATTATATCGATTCAATATTATTTATATATTATATACAGATTCTATCTATATGCGTATGTACACCGTACACGCAAGTTCATCGTCATGTACTGTTTGCATTCCTTTAAATTTAATTTGTTGATATTTCATTAATGAAATATTTTAATAGACTCAAATCTTTGCTTGCGTAGTAAAAAAAATTGGAGAGACAAAATAAAAAAGAGAGATAAAAAAACATGAAAAATAAGGTTAAAGATAGAAAGAGATTAGAAAGGAGAAAATTCATTAATCACAATCATTAATAAAATTCAAATGTCATCAACTCCAGTTAATGTTGACCATGGATAAACTATTAATCTAAAAGTTTTGTGAAAATTTGTGTAAAGTTAAGGGGCCAATAATAACACTAAGGGTTGGTTTGGAATTGCTTTTAAAAGGTTCAAAAGTGATTTTAAAATGTTAAAAATTAATTTTCTTATTTGGTAAATTTTTTAGAAATCAATTTTGTTTTCAGTTATTCATATCTATTGTAGATTTTAAAAACATTTTGAAAAATAACGAAGGAATAACTTTTCAAAATCTAATTTTGAGAATTAATTTTATACCTAACACACTTTCATATATATTATAAAATTTAAAATTATCTTTATTAATTAAGAAATAAAATCATTAGCTTTGAAGAGATTATTATTATTATTATTACCAATTATATTGAGATAATAAAATAAAATAATAAAATTAATAATATAAATATTTATTTTAGTTATCAATTATTATATATATACAATAAAAAATATTTTATATACATGTTTATAAATGTGTAACTAAATTTTGTTCAATATTATTGTTAGTTCAGTTGTTTACATTATTCTACCAGTTTAACAGTAAGATTTACCAGCATATATGACTGTTTTTAAGACTCACAACACTTTTGCTATGGACTCGCAGCACATATGAAAATAAATTTTACGAAACATTTAACTAATTCTCTTCACAACTAATTATTTTTATAATATAACTAAGAACAATTATTTTAAAAGTTATAGCATAACTACATTGGGCCTAAATTTTAGTCCAAAATAGAGAAAAGAGATCTAGAGCTATAGAAGCTAGATTTCGTGAAGGCCAATTTCCATATCAATTTGGAGAATCATAAGATATAATTATATATTGGCTGTGTCCTTTGTAAGTTTCAAATATCTGGCGAACTACTCTCAACGGATGGCCACCCAACATGTTAAGATTGCGTGCCTCTTAGTTTGAAGGAAATACCAAAACCAAGACCATATATATACGCGGATCTTAATTTGTCTGGCGTCTAATATTTCTCTTTACTTAATGTAATGTTCGTATAATTAATTACTATTTCAATATTGCTAAAATGGCAGCAAAAAACAAAGATATTGGGGTGATTACAGGTGTTTACAATGTTAATCTTCATTGTCTACAATGCGCACGCAAGATCGAAAAGCGTCTCTTAAAAATTGAAGGTACGTAAAACTAGATTTTATTTGAAATTAAGGTTTTTTAAATTTTAAGTTATAGTTGTTATAAGAAAATAGTTGATAATTGTTAAATTAATAATTTTAATAAAAATAATAAAAATATTATAGATTTCTCTTCATATTAATTTAGGACAAAATCAATTCAACTTTTAAATCACAATGATAAATGTTATCAAACATTTTAGTGGTATAGTTTAGAAGCTCCTGTGTTTTTTCAATTAATTTCATTAACCGGGTATTTTAGCACTTTTGTGCGAATTAATTAGCTTTGATCTTTCAATTTGTGATCAGCAGGGATTCAAAGTGTGGATGCTGATTTTGAGAAAGCTGAAATTAAGGTTAAGGGCGTGATTGATGTGATTAAAATCCACAAGTTAATCCAAAAAACCAGTCAGAAGAAGGTTGAGTTGATATCGCCACCACTCATCAAAATCAAAGAGATCGGTGCCATTAAGGAAATCAAAGAACAAGAGGTGAGTGGTTTTTTAAATCTTACTTTTACTAATAAAAAAATTGATTTTATCACTATTGAAATTATATATATATATATATATATTCCAAAATTTTAAAGTACATAAAAATATACAAATCATGTAGATTAAACATTTTAAATTTTAAGTTTTTTAAATCTTACGATTTTAAAATTTTCTCAAATTTTTTCCACACTTTAAGGTTTCAAATTAAAAAACTACTAATATATACACACACACTAATGGTTTATATATCATGGTATTCATGATACTGAACATAGGCTGCATCTATCATTATTGTAGTTGCTATAGGCACATGCATCTACTCAAAATTGGCTCAATTCAAGTCATATATGTATACGTATGTATGTATATATGTATTTAGTACGTGAAATTTCATATCTCCATTTAAACGTTTAGTTGAAGTGTAGAATTCTTTGTTAGATAATGGCTCTATATTATAATATATTTTTTTTATATAATTCCTGAAATTAACATATATAACAACTGATTTGTTTGAACAATTTGATTAAGGTAATTTTACGCACAACGACATTAAAAGTTCACATCCACTGCGCCCAATGCGAGCATGACTTGCGCAAGAAATTACTGAAGCACAAAGGTATAACAATGTGAAATGCGTATGTGGTTAAACATTTTCGTTTTCAATTTTGAAAAACGCATGAAAGAATCACAAGTATCAATTAATTACAAATGCAGGTATTTACAGTGTTAATGCTGACACGAAAGCTCAAACTGTAACAGTGCAAGGGACTATTGAATCTGACAGACTCCTATCATACTTGCGGAAGAAGGTGCACAAACATGCAGAGATAGTAACTTCAAAACAGGAGAAAAAGGAAGAAATTAAAAAAGACAATGAAAAATTTGAAGTCAAGTCCACTGAGTTATCGACTAAATTTGTAGAATTTAAGGAGGATGTTAAAAGCAAAGAGAGCAATGTTCCCTATTTTATACATTATGTTTATGCTCCCCAGTTATTTAGCGATGAAAATCCAAATGCTTGTTCTATTTTGTAGAATTGTTCAAAAAGTTTATTATATATGGGGTTTTATTCTTTAAGGTTATTTTTATTTTTTTATTATTCGCATTCGACATGTTTTTCTTTTCTTTTCTTTTTTTTTTAATTTATTTGCATTGGACATGTTTTTAAGATTAACTTTTATGTATCTCGGATCAAACCTCAGATGGAGTGCTTCAATGGAAATCATTGAGCAAAGGCACATTACTGTTCCAGTTTACCCAAAAAAAACAAAAAAAACGACTCACCATACTCCATATGCCATGGAAATAACAATGACAAAGCAACAAGCAAAGTAGCAAACCAATTATACCAATTGCAATTAGTTGGGTACATCTGGGGTAGGGATGTCACGTGAGGTAGAGGTGTTCTCTTAATCGAAAAAATTAAAATTAAAATTGTTTTTCGCCTCCGCCACATCCGCCTTTGTTGGGGATACGGGTTAAACCCGGATTATTACGGGTTTCCGGATTGCGGGTTTTCAACCCGGATCACATACAAATAAAAAAAAAAAAAACAAATACACTTCACAAATTTGCAAAATTAGATTCAACATAAATCAAATACAAAGTAATAAACCATTTTAATTTTACAGATTTTTAATTTCAAAACAATAAACCATTTACAAATACAGATCCATGACATACACTCACAAAATACAAATCCATGTCTACAACTCAAAATCGTGATTCACGGATTTGGTTCACAAACTTCAACAATCGGTGTCCGGCGAAGTAACGAACATCGGTGGCTGATGATATGATGATGATGAACACGTCACAGCCGCCAGCGCGATTCACAAAAGGCGGATGAACGGCAGCCAAAACAGAGATCGCAAAGGACAAACGACGGCCAAATGAAGGCTGGTGATGATGATGAATGCGAACACAGCGAAGCGAAGTGAAAAGGAGTGACGACGATGAGTTGATGAAGAGAAGAATTGAAGAGAAAAAGGATGATTTGATGAAGAGAATAAGTGAATGGGAACGAAAATGATGATTTGATGAAGAGAAAAGAAAAAGGTGAAGAGAGGCGGCTGTGAAAGTAGAAAATAGCCATCCCTAGTTGGGGATGGGGCAACCCACTTTGATTGACTGGAAGTACAGCAGATGTAGGTTATCAGTCTTCACCACTCCACTCCACGTGTCCCACGACAAAGTTTCATTTTAATTTCCAAGGTCGCCTGATCAACTGGCAGTTCGCTTATCTCTCTACGGTCCAGAGATACAGACAGAGACTTTCACGCTGTCAAATTAAATAATACCTTTTCTTTTCTTTTCTTTTCTTTTTTCCTCCTCATTTTGCTGCTCCCATTGGATGGGCGATCGGATCGGGTTAAACCGAACCAAACCGAACCTAAAATTTACAACCCGAACAGTTAAAAATTGAAACCCGATCGGTTTTTATTTCGGTTCGGGTTGAACCCAAACCGAACTTTCAAATCGATCGGGTTAGACTTAATAAATATAAGAAGTCTCTCTCTCTTTCAGTGCACGCACGCCCAAAATCAAAATCCCTAAATCTAATTTTCCTTATTTTTCTCTTCTTTGGCTCTTCCACACAACGGCGGCACAAAGCACAAGTGCACAACCACCCCTTTAGCGGCAGCTAGCAGCCGTCCACCCCTGCTAACTCCCTCTCGCAGTCGACAGTCTCACTCACACACACCTACGCTCCGCCGACGCTCGACGCTTTCAATCTGGTTCCGGCATTGCAGCTTCCGTTCCGATCCAGCTGTCGTTTCTTCGGTCTCTACCGTGATTTTCGATCCAGTTGCTGTACGTCCCTACCGTGGTTTTTGATTGAGTTCATTAGGTTACTTATTATTATTATTCTTATTAATTATTATAAACACTTGATTTTAAATTATTTTTATGTAATGATAAACTGATAATTTGTCATTGATATTGAGACCAAGTTATTTGAATGTTCAATAGAAGTGAAAAGAGAAAAAGCAGGCTTCAGGTGTTTTGTTTGTATGGCTGTGTTTAAGGATTAATTAGAGCAGCAAGCTTTTCCTCATTCTTCATTCTTTTAGTTGGTGAAAATTTGGTTAGTTGATGAAAATTTAGTGACCACCGATCTTGGTATCTGCACCGCTACGTATTCAACCCAAACCAAAAGTTGAACCCGAAATTTCAAACCGATCCGATCGGATTTGTAAATCCGAACCGAATTAAGTTCAGTTTGGTTCGGATTCGCATTTTCAACCCAATTAGGTTCAATTCTCCAACTCGATTGGGTTGTAACCCAAACCAAAATTTGAACAACCCGATCCGAAACCTGATTTGTCCACCTCTAGCTGCCAAAGCTAAATCAGAATTGACATTTAGTGAGTTGGGTATCAGTTGGGGGTAACGGATATTCTTTTTATTTTTTTATGTAGTTTGTGAATTTGTTTATGTGTTTGTATATTGTATTTACTTTTTTTTAGATATTTAAAGGTAGATTTCTTATTTTTTCTAAGTAAAATATTAGATTGTACCATCATAAAATTAATTTAAAAATTTTAAATATAAGAAGATTATAATGTACTAGGAAAAAAAATGACAAAATGTAACGGGATGTTAGACTCTTCACACTATGTTGCACCCTAATAGAGTTGAGCATCAGATCAGATTCGGATAGATCTGACCCAGTTTAGATTTGACTCAATATCGCATTGGATATGATTTGTGCCATCAGAATAAATTTGATTTGAATCGGATTAGATTTGGGTCGATCTGAATAATTTGATCGGATTGCACTGTTGATTAAAAAAATGAATATAAAAGCACAAAAGCAAAAATCCTAAATTGAAACCTAATTTGTCGCGACCCACCCACGACATTCACTCCTCCAGACGCTGCGACCCATGACCGTGACCCACGTTATGATCTACTCCGCCTGACGCCGCTGATGACTCTACCCAAACGATCCCAGCCACATCTTGGTCGATGTCTGGCTGCATCTTGATTGACGACCAGCCCTCTAGACCCATGACATTCTACTGCATCTTAATCGGCTTCGATATCTAGATGACCAGTTGCATGCCGCACGCCATTGTCCAGAAAAGCAACTGACACTGACAGCAACCTCGCGGCTTGTTCATGATAATCCCAACGCATGACAACTCTCGACACATTTGAACTTAAATTTGGAAAAATGATTGATACACCTTAAATGTTTAGGAAAAAGGACACAAAAATCCTTAATATTTTATCAAAGACGCTTAAGTTTCAAATTATTAATGGATTCGATTTGGTTAAATAATTGAAAGGTTAATATAGTATATTCCTTTACTAATCTAATGAATTTATCTAAAAGTCCTCGTCTAAACATCACAAAACTAATTGGATTAAACAAACCCCATCAAAACATCACAGGCCCTTAAATCCGTTGCACGCAAACCCTACCGTCGTTCATGCCGCTGCTCATGCCCAGCTGCTATTTGTGTTGCTATTCGTGCTGCTGCTCTTGCCTTGAAGCCGCTACTCGTGCCGTTGTTCGTGGTCTTGCTCATGACTTGAAGCCACCGCTAATTTGATTTCTGGTGCTGCTTGCTGGTGGTAGGGGTAGGCAAAATACTCGACCCGACCCGACCTGATCCGAAAAAAAATCGGGTTTAGATTGGATCGGGTTGTGAATAAAACTCGAATGGATGCATTTGTGTCAACCCTATCGGATTATGATCGTATTGGGTTGAACCGATCGAGTTGACACAAAATAAAAAAAATTAAACCCCAAATACACATTACACACACTGGAACACGATCTACACACACCACATACATTGGAACACGATCTACACACAACACACCACACACACACTGGACCACATACACACCACACACTGAAACACAGACACAAAAATAGTCAAGCATACATAAAGTTCACGCCCACACCCACCCAGGCACCCACAGCCCACTGCCGACCAGCAACGTAATCGCCCACACCCACCCACAAGCCACAACCTCCCTCTCTCGCATCCCACTACCGACGGCAACAAGCAGCAGTTACACATCCCACACCCACAACCAAACAAACAAAATATAGTCACAATCACAAACAGTCAAACACACACGAAGTTCACGGAGCAAGCTAGATTCGGCCACCAGACGCAGCAACCGTCGAGAGCCAACGCCAACCGAAGCTACTCCGCGAGGATGGTAACCCGATCTACCGATCTACTGCTACCAAGTACCGGATCTGCTGCCCCACCTCCACGCCTCCAATCCTCCGCCATCACCCGATCCGATTCAAGCTCCATTTGGCTGTTGAGTTTTGAAAGCTTTGGGATGATTCAGATCAGATCAGATCGGGTTATAGATTCGAATTGAATTCGAATGAATTCTTATCTAACCCGACCAACCCGAAACCCGATCGAGTTGATCCAAACTCGAATCAAACCCGATTTTGCCCACCCCTAGCTGGTGGTTGCTAAATTAACTTGCCAATCTCCAATAACTTCTATTAAATTGCAATTACTGATAAAATGCCTACTTCTTGGTGCTAATATGTGAATTTAAAATTATATTTTCACTTGTATAAATTTATTGTTAATTTCTTATGGGTGGTTGAGGTTCTTGAGGAGAATACGATCCATCCTATCGTTGGCTCTTTTTTGATTTAATGGCATACTACTACCTTCTTTGCTCTTGTCAAATCCGAACTCATCCAAATTGATCCGAAGCTGAACTTATCCTAAATATTTATCCGATCTGAGATAATTTGGAAAATAATAGAATATTTCATAAAATTTACTATTTTATTTAGAGTTTGTTCTTCTTTGGCAATACGCTTAAAAAAGATTATTCATTCCCTTTTCGGGAGGGGTTGGCTCCTTGATCTTTATTTTATTAAGAATATAATCTCCCTCCCTTGGATTAGTGCTTGAACGTATCCCTCAAAAGTTCGGCATGAAATTTGAATGAGATAAATTCTTTCAAATTTAAACTAGTAATTTAAGTTAGCCAAACTTAAAATCAAGATCAAATTTGAGGTTCAGATTAAAATCGGATGAATTTTTTCCTAATTGAAATCATCCAAAATCCGATGGGATTTGGATCCAAAGTTACCAAATCCTTCGCCCTAATACATTCACAGATCATCTTTCACCAATCCATGTAGTTTTGGAGTTAACAAGGGCACTGCTTTTTCTTTTAAAGTCAATAGATTTTTAGATTTTTTTTTTGGGGTCTTAAGCTTATCAACAGTTTACAAAAAAAAAAAAAAAAAAAGAAGAGGGGAAAGAAAAAAGGCTATGGGCATCTCTTTTATCTGTTTCTTTTAATTAATGCATGTGGGCATTATTTATGGTTGTAAGCTAATGGTTAGAGTTTGAGCATTATCTAATTGTCAGCCATCGGCAATCGGATTAAAGTAATGAGATCATCCATGGGATAAGGACGTTATTGATCAATCAAAATGCAATTACAGGCGCAAGACACCAAATTACGATAATCTAATCGAATTTTGTCAGCCGGAATCCGAGGGCGAGCCTTTGTTTTGAGAAAATAAACCGGAAATTATCCCATGGGCATCCTTAATATTGGGTTAGGCCCCTGATAATGATATTACGCTGTGGCCGTGCCCTTCTTACAGATACAGCTAATGAAAAGAAATCTACTTTTTGTTGTGCTTTTTTTCAAAAGAACGGGATTTTAATGTTATGAATTTATGATATATTTCTATGGGATTTCAATATATTAAACAAATATCGAAGAGAATTGTTTCCAAACTTAAGATGGGTGGCTGCTTAAAATATGGTAAATAAGGCAAGTGATTGCAAGTTACAATTGGAATGGCAGAAATGTACTACTCAGTGCAATTGATATTTATATTATTTGTAGGTCTATAATGTTGTGATTAAAACCAATATCTTAATTAAACATAAATTATATAAATGGAACACGAGACTTTTAAATAAAAGATAAAATAAGCAAATTAACATAAGAGTGGTAAATTCTGTATTACTGAAAAATAAAACAAAAACTTATACATGTAACATAAAACTTGTAAATTAATATTAAATGCAAAATAAACCATATATTGTGAAATGGAACATAAACTTGTAATTGTAAGATAAAACAAGTAAATCAATATAACGACAGTAAATTGATATATTATTAGTAAATAAAACAAAAACTTATAAATATAACATAAAACTTGTAAATCAACAATAAGTCTAAAATAAAACATAAATTATATAAATAGAACATAAGACTTATAAATGAAAGGTAAAATAATTAAATTAACATAGAAGTGGTAAATTGATATATCATTGGTAAATAAAACAAAAATTTATCAATATAACACAAAACTTGTAAATCAATATTAAGTTTAAAATAAAACATAATTAAATGTATAAAACTTAAGACTTGTAAATAGAATGTAAAATAAGTAAATTAACAAAGGAGTGGTAAAATAATGTACTATTGGTAACAAAACATAAACTTATAGGTGTAATATAACACTTGTAAATTAACATTAAGTGTAAAATACAACATAAATTATGTAAATAAAACGAGATTTGTAAATAAAAAGTAAAATAAGTAAACTAGCACAAGATTAGTAAAATGATGCATTAATGGTAAACAAAATATAAACTTACAAATGAATTAACATATAAATTATGTTAATGAAATATAAAACAAGAAAATATTATAAGAATTATTAAAAAATAAAAACTTGCAAATGTAAAATAAAAACTCATTATAATAATAATTTAAAAATTATTTGTAAGATAAGTGGTTTTACATCCTTCTAAATTTCTTTGATAGTAGCCCCAAATGATCTTTTAGTATAAGTAGGAAGTAAAGTTTGAAACTACATAAAATATGTATAAAACTGAAAGTTAGATTCACTTTTATTAATATTTCATAGATGTATAGTAATATAAGAATGTCTTTTAATTTTATTTTGGCTTGATCCATATCAAGAAAAATAATCTTGCTTGATTAACTTGTATAGTAAACAAATACTATGATAGAAAATGAAAAAAAAAGTTTATAAATGTCCTATCATGAATATAGAATTTATAGTTAAACCAATTTAATAAAACTTGTTCCAATTGTTTTCAATACAACTTTTTTGTTTTCAATTGATGAGTAATTTTTTCTTTGCTTAAATAAATTAAATAAATAAACTATTTTTTAAAATTAAAGTTTAATGTTGATTTATAAGTTTCATATTATTTTTACAAGTGTTTATTTTGTTTGTAATTTTAAAACACCAATTTACCACTCTTATATTAATTTACTTAATTTACTTTTCATTTACTAGTTTTATGTGTAATTTATAAAATTTATATTTATCACGACATTGATGTCATAATTTTAATCACGGTGTCATAAGATTTTCCTTATTTGCAATATATATATATATAATTGATGACTATGAAACCAATTACACCGTCCAGAAATACTTGTTGAAATGTATAAGATTGAAAAAAAAAGGCTAACTTGAGAGTTATAGGATGCATATAAAAGGGCAAACACCATGGTCAATGGAAACTAAATGGTATGGACAATATAAATACATACATACATTCATGCACACACGCGCGCGTTCGCACATACACACACATACATATACATACATACATACATACATACATACATATATGAGTTTTCAATCAATTGACCCGAACCGAACACCCACCCCAACCTATGATAGAAGATGTGGAGGAAAGAATTAAGGAGATGGCATTAAAAATAGATAAATAGAGATACATGGAAAGCAAAACTTAAAAAAGCCAACAATAATTAATTTGGTGGGGCTAATTTTTATTAATTTTTTCATTTAACACTAATATTGGTTATCAGATTAATTCTGATTTAAGGATTGAAATTTTATGTTAAAATTTGTGTTAAAGAAAGGGGCTCCCGATCATGACCGTGTATATGTATGTATGAGTGTCTATATATATACACACAGAGAGATGCATACATACATACATTCATACATATACATATACATATACGTCCAGGCTCAGACTGTTTTAGCCTCCTGGACGTGCAACAAGATCCATATATAGATTTTGACGTAAAGTTCATACATTGATATTATATTATTATTATTTTGTCATCATTGATATCATCGGCGCCTCGTTAATTTTGTAGGTATTAGCTAGGAAAACTGAACCGTCTTCCCCGCCAGCTGCACATCACATCATCTTTATCCTTCATGATGCCGTGATCTGTCCGTAGTTATTATCTCTTAGCTAATTAGTAAGCAATAGCCAGTGCTGAATTTTTTTTTTAATTTACTTTCATTTTATTTTATTAAAAGAAAGAAAAGAAAACCCGAGTGTGTGTCGGGGACACTTAGTCAGCAAAATTATGCAATTATGCCGAGTCCATCACCAATCCCACGTTCATCATCTTATCTGAATATCTCAAATACATCAGCGAAAAATCACAGGAGGTTTGTTAGTTCATCTCGGACGAGGTCGTCGTCAGGGAAATTCTCGTATTGGCCACATTGGAGTAACATAAACCAACTAGGCAACCTGATAATCCCTGGAAGAAATAGCAGCGATTCATCTTCAAAGCATTCGGACTTAACAGAGGAGAGTCTTGAGGCACATAACAGAAGGCATGCTCCAATTGTACATCATCACGGCAGAATACTCAATAGTAATAATGATACTACTAGTAATAAGCTGCAGCAGGTTCAGATTGATGAAAAGAACTACGCTAAATGCAGTCCTTACTACAAAGGACTTACGGATGCATCCCTTGTCATTAATCGTGATAGAGTAATTGTTGAATCTTCATCAAGTCCTGGACGTGAAAGTCAAGCAACCACCATGGCCCATTCTACTGCCACTTATTCCACCTCTCTTTCCTCTTTGATGGTTAAGATGCAAGAATGGAGTTCTTGCTTCACTTTTAAGTACTACTCTTCTATTAATAACAATAATAGTAATAGTAATAATTCCCCCGCTGCCACTGCCACCACCACCACTACTACTAGTACTAGTGCTACGACGACAACTTCTAATTACATCTCTAATACTATTAGTACTGCTACTCCTACTGCCATTGGCGGAAAGAGTAAACAAGCTCATCACACTGCAGCCTCCTCTTCAACAGGAACAACAACTACGTCCGTAAATGAGAATTGTAAAGAGGTTGCTTTTAATAATGCTGCTGCTATATTGCTTCATAATACTAATCATATGGAGAAGCCATTGAGGGAGAGAGTATCAGAATCAGAACCAGAACCAGAACCAGAATCAGACTCAATCTTGCAACCTAACGAGAGCGAAATTTTTTTTGTTGAATATAATAGTGATAAAGATGAAGACCATCATCATCATCTGGGGAAGAACAAGGATACAAATAATAGCAAAGGTCCAGAGATCATCCTCGAGAACCAAAGGGATCCGTTTATATGGGCAAATATGTACCAGCCCAAAACTTTAAAAGATTTTATCTGCAATCGAGATCGAGCAATTCAACTGCAGGGTCTGGTGAGATCCATCGATCTATATATACTAATATGCCAATACTTTATGTTTCTTTTTCCAACTCGTTAATTGCTTCTTGACATTATTTATTTTGGATATAAACACACACACAACTAAACTGCAGGTAAAAGAGGGAGGTCACGGAAATTTTATATTTGAAGGACCTCCGGGGGTGGGAAAGAGGACCATGATTCGGGCTATGCTTCGAGAAGCATTCGGACATGACACAGTCCAGGTACGTAGCTGTTAATCATATTATATACATATTGTTTAATTAATTAAGTGCTGCCTACCACCTAATTATTTTTACTTGAAAATTAATTAGGGAAATTAAAGGCATCCTAAATTTAACGATGTTTACATACATGTTGCAGGCTAGGGAGGAGAGGAAGGTGTTTGACTTGAAGGTACTTCTAGTCTTCTAGATACTACTCGAGTACTAGTTCTATTTATTTATTACTTTGAATATTATTCACTTTTAGCTTTCCGGGCAACTCTCTCGCTGGACTCTAATTAAGCAGCGGCTGATACTAATTCTTTGTCAGTGCGTGGACAACTGGACATGAAATGATTAGCTTTTACGCATTGTATCTTTGAATCGAAAAGGAAAACTGAAGATCAAATAACTTCTGATAATTATATTAATTACATATATATTTTAAAAAGTGAATTAAGTTACAAAAGGTAAGTAAATTATATAATTCTTGTCACAGGGTGAAGCCAGAGGTCGTATCCAAGTAAATATAAAAGAATCTTCACAACATATCGAAGTTAATCTCTCTGACCTGAAAGGGTATGAAAGGCATGTCATTGTTGAACTTATGAAGGAAACACAAAGCAAGATATCCGCCAAAGCTTTGCAGTCTAACGTCCCAACTGATAACACCCGAGGTATTCGTATACATAATTTCTCGTATACATAATTTCAATTAATTAACATATACATTAGAATTAGATGATGATCTGACGAAACCACAACAACACTTAATATATTATCAATTTTTTTTTTTTTTTTTTTTGCAGCTATTATTTTATGTGAAGCGGACAAGCTATCAACAGATGCCCTACTATACATGAGGTGGTTATTGGAAAGGTACAAAGGGTTAAATAAGGTTTTCTTCTGCTGCTCTGATGTCTCAAAACTTCAACCAATTAAGTCGCTTTGCACTGTTATTCAGCTTCTTCCTCCTTCAAAACAAGAGGTGAATGGCCTCAATTATATATAACTCATTTTTTTGGGAATATATAATTTATTTTATTCAATTTACTCTTTAATTAAATAACTTATTTTGTATTAATTTGATAAGTTTCTTCTTATTACGTGTTATTAGATAGTTGAAGTCCTGGAATTTATAGCAGAACAAGAAGGAATACAACTGCCGCACCAATTAGCAGAAAAGATTGCTGACAATTCCAAGAACAATCTTCGCCAAGCCATTCGCTCATTCGAGGCCTCCCGCCAGATGAAGTGAGCAATTGAAAAATATATTTCATTCATATTCTTCCTCAATTAGTTGGTTTCATTTCCTCTTCTCCATGCCTAACTATATATAGGGATGTGATCAGGTATGCGCTATCGCGCATATTATGATATGTGATGGTGCTTGTTATGAGCTCTCATTGGAAAGCCTGGCCCCATAGCGTGTGCACTAGATCAAGCTCATGTGTATAAAATAACATTTTAACGAGGATATCTTCATTATGACAAAGTGAGGATACTAATAATAAATAAGAAGACACAGATTTTAATATACTAACAGATAAAAAATCACAAACACACATACATATAGGTGCGGATGCCTAAATGTAGATTTCGTGTGGATTTGCTATTACACCATCTGCTATTATAATTAATTAAAGGAAAATACTGCAATATCATATATGATATAATAACGATTCAGCAAGAAATCTGCATTTAGGCATTGGTAATTGAGAATTATATATATACATATATTTAATTGATGTGCGAGTACATATACAAGTGCAGTTATCCATTTGTGGAAGGTCAAGTAATTTTGACTGGTTGGGAGGATGACATTACAAATATTGCCACGAAAATTATTGAAGAGCAGAGCCCAAAACAGTAAGCTTCTTAATTCTCATCCATCTCAATTCTTGATAGTGGTTTACATGTATTATTGATGAATTTATATGTTTGTGTCTCCGTATATATATACATAGAGAGGGTGAGAGAGATTTTTTCACCGTTAGTGACTCTAGGTATGTATAATATATATTATATTATTATATTATTACATTGTAATAGTATATATATATATATAGAATAAACCTCTAATGTATTACAATATATATAGTTTAATGATATTTTTACTTAAATAAAATGAAGATATACTCATTAGAGAACGACTCATATATATATATGACATGAAACTTTAAAATTGAGCTAATTAATTATATAATTTATATACATCCAACAATTTTGATGAGGATTTCTTATATCTTTATTGCACTTGAAGGCTGTATATTATCCGAGGGAAGCTTCAAAATCTTATAGAGCATGATGTATGTCTTCACTTCATTTTCAAGGTAAGCTTGTGAATGTAATCATGAGTATCTCCAATTCATTCAATAAGTATTCATCTAAAAAATAGAATATATCAATATCCATTTGCTTTGCAGTCTCTTGTTGAAGAACTAAAAAAACACTTGGATGCGGGACTGCATCGCCAACTTGAAGGTCTATATGATGAGTACAATGTATGTATGGACATGAAGTATGCGGCCAATAAGTTTATTGATTTTCTCTCTTACTTCTTCCTTGTGTGTGTACATATATAGTCATTTTTTCAATAAGAAATATCTTATTTTAATAAAATAAGCAAGAAATTAAAAGATAAAAAAATATATCTTATAATCTATTAAAATTTATATATATATATATATATATATATAATTTTTTAACTTGTTTCTTACTAATTAAAGTAAGAAAACTCTGACTGGATAATGCATGCAATTGATCAGCTAGCAGCATGCTGCATTCATGCGTGAACGAAAATAAATATGATTGCATTTTTGCTTGTTATTCCTGCAGATAGATAGTGGGGGTAGATTTGACAATGAGAAACCGTTCGTCCTTGGACGCACTCGAAACGAGGAGATGGGTAAGAGGCTCAACGACCCCACGAGAAATAAAAATATTCAACATTTTTTGAGAATCGAAGGTACGCAAAAGATCTTTCTACCTAAGATTTTTTTTTTTTTTATGTTTCTTAGTTTTGAGAATCTCCACCTAATTAGGAAAGTCTTCTTCAGTCAGCATTGTTTACTATTCTAGCTAGCATAAAAAACGGCTTCAGCATAGATATTATAATTCTTGGTACTCACCATTTTATTTAATTCTATCTGTATAGCGTTTTCTATATTTCTATCAAACCACTTTATTAAAACCGGTTGATCATAAATAATTTCATTTCCTTTTCTTATGTGACATTACTTTCCCCCTCTCTTTCACAGAATTCATTGCGAAATTCATGAGCTGGTATAAAACAACAGTGAAGAATTGCACATTTGAGCCGCTGGATCCTGTCCCCATAAAATTACCTTTCTGAAAATCCAGCTCAACTAAATCTCCTCACTGCAAACTACTTGTAAACATATTATTGCTGCGCTGTTATTTTAATTCCCGGGCAAATCAGAAGTTTTTATGCCCGAATCATGTGGTTTTTTTTTTTTTTTTAATGCGCAATTCTTATTATCCGAGGGTAAATTTCTTCTTGTTTTCGTCATTTTAAAATTTAGAAATCAAGAACCTTAACCCCTTCAGTTCCATAAGTCGCCGAGCAAATTAGATTTCATGTCCATCACATGCTTAGAAAAAGCAATTTGCTTTTTGAGTTTATTAATTTTTTCTGATAACAACAATTGTATGCTTACTTAATTTGGATGATTACTTACGTGTTATCAATCATTTATTGACATGCATATTTTATTAATTAGTTTCGTTATTAATAATGAACAAGTGCTCAATTAGTGGATGACATAAGAGATGACACATAAGTAAGTATTCCAATTGATTGTTATAAGTACGTATAAGGACATTACTCTTTGTTATCAAGAACGTTATAGATATGGACTAATGCTATATGTATCGAAAATAGAATAAAATTTAGTACAAAGTCACATAAAGTACTTATATTAACTTTGTTGATATTATTTTTATGAATATTATGCTATTTATTATTTATTCCCATATTGTTAAAATTTAAAACTTAAATGTCCTTAATAATTATAGAAAAAATAAAATAAAAATAAATTAAATAAATTGGCTCTTAAAATTTAAATTTTACTCTACTAACGTACTTAAGTACCCAATATGATCTTACTAAACAGAATTATTATTAAAACAGCACTTTTATATCGGTGACTCATCAAAATCTAATATCAAATTAATTCCATTACATAATTTTCAGCCCCTTTTTTTTTTGTTTTCTTTCACTTTTCCTCACCCACCCCCCGCGGCGCGGCGGGGGGCGGAAATCTCAGACATTAATTTAATCATCAAACATAGAGAGATTAATGCAAGCTTTTAACCAATATGCAACTGCAGATGGTAATAACAACATACAAGAGATTGTATGAAAAGTTTGAAAAAAGAAACGCAGAAACTAGTTATTTTTTTGTCTGTCTTTTTCTTAAATGAAGCTTGTCTATCAAAAAATATGAAAAAGAGAGTTTCACAAGCAGCAGAATTTCGAGTAGCCAGTGATTATTAGATAAAAATGTTTAGACATGACTTTAACGTTCAAGAAGGGAAGTAGAGAATAAAACTCTTTATCATTTAATTTCTTTTAATATGTCCATCATAATAATTTGCGTGATAAGTATTTTAGTAACAAAAATATTTTATTAAAAAGTGGATTTCTGAGTATTTCCGCTAATATATTTCCACTCACACACACAATACTGAACTCACATCATACACACACGCAGCGGCAGCACCTCCAAACACAGATCGGAGAAGCAAGACGCAGACGGTGACACGGCAGCACAGCAGCCAGCAGTCACCGACGCAACCGCGCGAAGCCAACCATCGCGAGTCAGCGACGCGCTGACGCAATCTGCTGAAGCTGGACCGCTGCTTCCGCTTGCTCCACCAGCCACCGCGACCGCTGCTGCAGGTTGCTCCACCTCGACCGACAGACACCATCACCAAGTTCCTTCAACCCGAATCTTTCATAGTATATTAGTCTCGTCATCTGGGTTCTCTCCTTTCGGTAATTTTTCTCTTCAAAATCTTTGTTTTTTCATGTATCTTCATCAAAAACTTGATCTTTTTTTTTTTTTTTTAAAATTCATTTGATACCAATTTTATGATTTTTTTTTGTTGTTGCTTTGTCTTAGGAATCTTGGGTTCTAGGTTGATTGATATATGATCGGTGAATGGTTCGATGTTATTGGATTGAATCCAGGACTGTTCTTTTAAATTGATAATAATATCCAAGCTAGCTTTATTTATTATTATTATTTGTTTACAAGGTACTCTCCTTGTTTTATCCGCATTATGAGCTTTTGTATTGGAAGATAATTTTTTTTTTTAACTATATTGAGTTCTATGTTGTTTGAGATGCAAGGCAAGTCAAAATTATTTTAGTTAGATCAATTGTATGTTAAGATGATCATGTGGAGTTTGCGTTTTGCCTTTTTGATTAGTGCGGTAGGATGACTGTATTTGTATATGCGCTTCGGTATATATCTAATTATAATCCGATCTAAACCGAACTCAACCCGATTTTTTTATCCATTTCAATCCAAAAGTCGGATTGAATTCAAGTGACTTTTTTCCTAACTCGATTAACCCAAAATCCAATTGAGTTGATTCAAATCCGATTTTACTCGTCCTTAGCCTCACCAAAAGAAAAATGAAAAAAAGATATTAAATTATCCTCACTCTCCCTTAATAGAGAAAAAAAAGGTCTTAAAACTCCCGTCCCCTCATGGACTTCTATCATCCCTAATTTGACATTGATATTAGTCACCAATAAATTAAAACATTCTTAAAAGATAACAATATTATTTTGCTATTGGTACGAGCGATAAACTTAGGATCCAAATGTTACTTTGGTAAATTAAACATTTGAGAGTAACCCCGAATTTTGGCCACCTGAAAAGTGAAGGCTGAATCTCTTCAGTTTGACCAAGGCGACCGTATACACATCCTTTGAGAACGACAGAAGCGACGGACATAACCATTTACCATGTAGTAGCCACAGCGAGGGAGCCCCAACACTCAAATTGCTCAAATAATCAGACTGATATTCTCTGAGCATTCAAATAAAATTACCAACAATGAGTGAAACTACAGCTTTTCAACACCAGCATCGCTTGAAACTTCATTGGTTAACGTACTAAGAAGAAAATAAAAAAGAAGGTAATTTCCATAAATGTAAATAAAAAAAAAATAAAGGCTTTTAGAAAAGTCATGCACTAACTGTACAAAAAATTTCCAGCAACAAAACTATACAAACTGCCAAAAGCTATGCAGGATTCATTGAACTGCTAATCTCTGAAGGTGATCCAAAAAGACCTCAAAGCTAACATCATCAGTAAATATGATGTCCCCTCCTGGAATTTGAGCATCAGAGTTATAAGTTGCAGAAGGATTCAGTTTTGCCAGAAGAAAGCGGGCCTGTAAAGGGTTAACATGTCAGTGGCAACTAACTCCTACCTTTTATACGAATCAGCGTCTTGATTAAAATGTCAACAATTCACCTCTTGACTAGATTAAAAAGCCATATCAATGACCACCCACCAGGGATCAAGTGTCAATACATCTTAGCAAAATGAGCCATAAAATTAATTTATCTTGCCATTAATTTAGGGCTTATAGCTTCCTGCGTGATAATAAGAATCGTGTGTTTGTGTACCTAAATACTATGCATTGTTAATGTAGGACGTTACTAGGAAATTTTACGATTTTAATTGTTTTAGAGCTTTTTGATTAATAAAACCCTTCTTTTATAATTCTCTTTGGAATTATCTATCAAAATCAATCTTGTAGAGTTGTTTGCATTAGAGCGTCCATGATTACAAAAGAGTGGTTTTATTAATTAAAAGGTTCTAAAATAATTAAATCCTAAAATCTCCTAATAACATCTACATCAATTGTGGTTGTGCTTGAAGTGACTAGAAATAACAAATAAGGACAAAAAATTAAGTGCAGACATCCATGGGCGAATGCCCAAGGATATCCTTCCCAGGAGAGAGGAGGTAGCAAACTACTATCATCCATAATGAACCTCCCATCTGCTGAACATTATGATAGCTACCAACCTGTGAGCCATGTTGATCACAAATGACAAGACGAGGTACTGGAAACCTTTCCTTCATTATCACACCGGCATCATCATGAGGAGCTTGCAGCAGCTGTGCAAATGCCTGCAAGAATAAATTGTAATTTAGAAAAAGGAAAAAGGTGGCATAGGAAGAGATAAACACACCAAAATAAGCAAAAAGAAAATCTTGAAGCAACCCATCTTTGGTTCGGGATAGAAGCAAGAAAAAACATTGACGAGCAGCGCAACATACAATATTGAATATATAATATAACCCGTGAGGACACACTAATAGGAACACAAAGAAGTTGGAATATGGAGTCAAGAATAGAGTAAAACCGATAAACAAAAGAAAAAAAATTGCAGACATATTTCATTGAAGTGCATACTCTGATTACCAAGAGAGAGTCCCACCTACAACATGGTAGCTATTAGCTAATGTGGCCTTTCTCATTTAGCATTAAAATCAAAATCCACAACAAAATTAACTACCTGATGCTCAGGTTGATTATGGTATCCTGCTTTTCTCCACTGAGCAATGGTTGCACCATGAAAGATGACAACAGTGAAGTAAGAATCTAAAAGCAGGATTCTGTCGGCTGCAATGGCAGCAACATCAAGGAGAGCAGGTTCAGGGCCTGAATGAAATGAATAAGAAATCAATGAAGGCTGAATCATCACTACGGAATTGGTAACATTTTCTCGGTTCAGGATCATTCTAAAATACGCTGTCTCATCCGGGCTGTTATTAAAGACCTGTAACAAAATAATCAAAAGAATTAAAGCACAATAAAATCTAAGTGCATGAGTAGCAAAATAATTATAGAACTTAAAGATCATTAGAAGCCAAAAAGCAAGTGTGATTATTCGAGAAAGAAGAAAAAGTACCTGAACAAACTGCGAACGCCGTAAATGAAACATAAACTGAGGAAATATTGAAAAACGAGGAGATAAGCTGAAAGAAGACGGGCTGTCCTTCTGGTAATCTCCAAACCGAGAACACATATGTATCAATGCTTTATCCAGCCATCTTATAGGGTCAAACTCGGCCTTCATCACAATTGCATCATGTCATTATTGGCACAATGACCACATGCACAACAGTCAGAAATTGAAAGAAAGAGAAATTAATATATTCCATAAAGTGTTTAAAATAGAATCTGTCATTGATCTAGGACTATATATATTATAACACTACATGTAAACCATTGACTGATGCCTTTAATAACTGAGATTATCTCTAAAATGAGCTATTCCAATGTACAATAATTTTAGTATCAAATTCATCTCAGAGATTTAAAGCGTTACAAGGGTATTCTGACAAAATTACCAACACATATTTAGGACATCGGGCTTTTAATATTCATGTTGTAAAGCCTATCTAATAAAGGCACTCCATTTTAGCCAGTATTTTCAGTATAGCTTACTGTAAACTTTGCAGTGGGCATTTTCCATACCAAAAACATGGAACAGATAACTATTCGGTGTGAAGAGCAAGTGCAAAAGTAACTATATTCAAACTAAGGCATGAAAATTATTTGTGAAACATGTTCCAATCATAAGCAAGGATATAAGGTAAAATGCCTCTCTTTAAAAGAAAAATTTAAGAGCAATTCCAGTTAGTTATGTTGGAATGAAATATTAAGTGTCAAAGCTATAAAGATTACCTCAATTTCCATTTTGAAAGAAACTAAGCGTGCCATTACCACAGCAGCTGCTTCTTGGTCAAATCCAGCAATCAAGTCCTAGAGTATTTAAAAGTAGTTTCATAATGTGATTTCAAAAAATTCTATCAAATTTCTCTTGACTAAAAATATCGCGGTACAGGAAAAGCAGGAATAATAAAATGATACTAATGAGGAAAAAAGAAACAATCCTCAACTACCTGAAAGAAGAGAAAATGGAAATTCACATTTTCCAGAACAAGAAAATGTCAAGTCAATAATCCCTGACACACTGAGAAACAGTTGATGATATATTCTTTCTAGAACAGAATAGATAGACACAATCTCATACATTGGACCATATGTGATACGGAGCTTTCATTCAACTTTTCTCCCAAACATTCTTGTCTCACTAAACAAGCATGATTCATTCGACATACACAGGGAAGTGTAACAACAACATAGAGAGCTAAAGGAAATACAAGCAAATTCATTAATCTAAAATTCTTTGCTATTGCAGCTTTTTTCTTAGGAAGCCATCTAAAAATTGGAAATACTGAAAACCAGTGTGTCAAGCATTTTCAGCTACTAGTATGCAATTCTGCGCATAAAATGCATCCACTTGTAAGGTGATGCAATGCCTAATATTCCAAGTAGTGATGCCCAGCATTCCTCTTTACTTTGATTCCTAAACAGATCCTGTGACCCTATTATATACTTGGTGTTCAAGTTTCACAGAAGTTGAGTACTTGAGCACCATACAGAGAGTGTCAGGATAAAGTTAACATCACTCACTCTTTTATATGATTTTTCTTAGCTTAAGATAAGGAATCAGTAACTTATTCATGAAGAGCAGCCCAAAAGACGAAGTTAAAAAAAAAAAAACAAGGGACAAGAGGTCAAAAGAGCTTGCCTGTACACTTCCTGGTCCAGCAACCCATCTTCTTGAAAGAGTTGTGACACGAAGTCTCATTTGGCCACAGTTATGTTGGTAACTGTAGCAAAATAACAATAAGAAGTCAAATGTTTCGTCTTTGTCAAGCACAATGGAAAGAAAAGTATAATCAGGAAGGTGAAGTTCGTACTAAGTCAAAAATTGGAAGTAAAATTGATTGTTTGTAGATTGTAAAGTAGCATCAGGGATTTCTTTCTTTACAATTTCGAAAACTAAACACAAAGATGTAGCTTTATCAAGGCCACACATCTTCCATGCACTGGTATTACCCTGACCAACAACAGCATCAGAGCACAAAGGACCTTTCTGCACCAAATAGCTAACAATTAGACATTACAAATGCAGCCACCCAGACTAGAGGAACTTTGTAAATAATTTCTATTGTACCTTTTCCAGAGATGCACAGGGGCCAATAATACCCTGAACTTTGATATCCTTGGAGCAGTTAATCTCAAATATACCACTGCATGCCAAAAGAAAGACACTAAGATAGATACCCTGTTCCAGTAATTCTAAATTCAATAATGTTAGGACAGCGAAAGATCTTGTCGAAACAGAGAGTCAGCTACATGCATGTAAGCATATATCAACTTGGCAAGCAATAAATATTTTTTGTAAAGTGGAGTAATAATAGTTAAAACAGGCAAGGGATAGATGGTCTGCAATTCTAGACAAAAAGAAGTATAAGATGAAATTCATGAAGCCGTACTTTGATGATAGTCCAAGATCATAGTCACCAGAGTGGAAAACACGCCTAACGGAATCCTTGAATACTGCATGGCCAAAACTTTCAGAAAGCACAACAAGCCCTCCAGTTTTCTCAACTGCAACTTTGAGTTCAGCAACCCCTACCTAGAGAGAAAAGAGAAACAATTAGAAATTAGCTTGGAACACATGAAAGGAGCGCTAAGATTTTTAAATGTACCTGGTCAAGGGCACAAGCAAAGAGATCAAGAACGTGTCCCTGATGTACAAGCTGCTTTGAGAGTGCATCATAGAATTTGACAGCTTTATGATAATGAGGAGCAGAATCTTTATCGAGATCCTTGTGAGAACGAATTGGCTCGGATAGGTTCTTGGACACAATCTATATATGTTAAAAAGAAGAAGCAAGAAATATGAAATGAAGTTGTTGGTGGGCTATGCTTAATGGTGAAAATGATTTTATTTAAAAGAAAAAGAATTATAAACAAATGCTTGCAGGTTTACCGCAGCAGGACCCTCGGTGGAGGGACCACCAACAAAAGCCAAGATTCTAGCACCAGAACCAGGAACGCAAGCACCTAATAAACTGGCAGCAATGCTTAAGGCGGTGCCAGTGCATCTGGTAGAGCGCTGATCGGGTGGAACAGGCCAAGGATCTTTCTGAAGCTCCTCAAGGACAGAATTGAGAGTGAATTCACAATCGAAGGCAGGCACAAGGAAGCGTGCAATGGTATCAGATGATAGGCCATCTCTAACACCAGCAATGACACCCGTAGAGGGCTTGGGCTTCTTGATAAAGAAATTCAACTGCTCGAGAAGCTGGTCCTTTGAAACGTCCTTAGAACCCTTGAAGACATAGGTCTTTGGGATGATCTGGCCAAACCCTCCTAATTCATGAACTTGAACTAGAGTACCAAAAGTGATAAGACCGACGAGAGAATTGTCAGGCAAAAGATCGATGGCCTGAGAAAGAGCGGACTTAAGAAAGGACATCTCCTCTTCGATGATGCAAGTGTCAACAACAAACATGAAAACCGGAGGGACTGAAGATTTCTCACCGGGACCGGGAGGCTCGTACTCGATGGTAGTGTACTGAGGGAAGAGCTCAGCTGGGAGATTATCATCGGTGATGGAGGCGTAGTGAGGGGGGAAGTGATTACGTTGGAAACAGAAGGGACAGATCCAGATCTTGGCGGCAAAATCAACTATGGAGAATGGATTGAGGATTGAGCGGCATGTTCGACACCGAAGGGGAGCATATGGCAGAATAGGCATGCTATTGTTGTTAACAGGGAATGCCTTGATTGGAGTGTAGATGGCTGAGACTGGCACCACGCAGTTGCTTGCTTCTTGCTTCGTCCCTGGAATCACGTTCCACGGCATCCTCACCCCGTCTTGCGCCTCTAGGTCCATGAATTCCGTCATTTTTATTCTTCCTCAATTGAATTCAGCAAGTCTAGATGTTGTTTGCGATTGCGACCCAGCGAAGAAGAAGGTCACTCTCTCTCTTCCCTCTTTTTAATTCTTTTAGCCCGTTACACTCTTTACAGCCTTGGTTGACTACTCCTCTACTATTACTAGGCTAGGCTGCCTCTTTAGAGTTCCTTCCTTTGATTCATCGTCTCTCGCTTCCCTATATTAGTTTTTCGTATTTTAATCTAATAAATACAGATAAAAGAGTTTAAATTATTTTTTATATTTATTTTATCTAACACAAGCAACATTAGTGAATTCGGAACCGCAACCTAAAGCCCTAACAAGCCTCGATTTTAATTTTTTAATTACAATTAGATTAAGAAGCAAAAAAAAAAAAAAATTACAATTAGATTTATTTATTTTCTTATTAGCAGTAATTAATTTGATTGAAAATACAAAATTGTATGAAAGGGTGAAGGAGAATACATTTTAATATGTCATCGGTGTTGCCCGTATGGTTAGGGCAGCGCAATGGTCAATTTTAATCAAGGGATAAATGTGTAAATTCAGCGTTCTCCGGTGAAAGTGAAACTTAGGCGGTGTTTGAAATATGAATAGATCTGAATTAGTCTGAATTTTGAATAGATCTAAATGTCTGAATCTGAATAATATGTTTATTTTTTTGTCTGAATCTAAAAAAATAAGTATTAAGTTGTTTGTTTTTTTCAACTTAAAAAACTAAAAATATGTACTTTTACATTTGTATCCTTATTAAATTTGAATGTCAAATAAATAATATATTAAATACCACAATATTTTAACATTTATAAGTAAAACTAATGATGAGATTATTAGAGCATCTCCAAAAAACTCTTCAAATAAGATTCTACTTCTTATTTGAAGAGTCATATCAATATTAAACACTCCAAAAGACACGTTAATTTAGATTCTTTAAATAAGATTTGTTTCTCACTCTTCAATATTGCCGAATGAGTTTCTCCCTCTTCTATTAATATTTTATTATTATTTATTGAAAAGATAAGACTGCAATAATTATTATTTATTTTTCTTTTAAAAATATAATGACAATTCAATTTGATAATGAGAAAATTTTGATTAAAATAATATTAATTTATTCTTATTTAGTGAGTCTTTTGGAGGGGATTATATTTTTCTATACACTTATTTGCCACATCAGTAAGCAAATTGAAATTTGAAGAGTAAAATTTAAAGATCCTTTTGGAGATGCTCTTATGTGGGGTAAATGTCTATGGGTGAGTTTTGGGATAGACATGAAAAATAAATTATAAAACAAGGATATTTTTAACATTAGCAAGTAATTGACTTAATTCAGATTTCTCCATTAAGTAAAAAGTTAAAAAAATTAGCTTATTTTATTAAGTCAAAATTATCTAAAAAGTCTCATTAAGTTATAAAAACAAACACCTCTAATTAACTTAATTAATTAAGTTAAGTCACTTTAAGTCATTAAGTTAAAAAACAAACGTCACCTTAGTCAGCAGTCTATTTGTAACGTTGAAGTAAGTAGATTCTTTTTCAGAAAAAAAAACTACTGTTTTACCTTATATTTATCCAATTACTATAAAATTATAATATATTCTCTACATTAACACCATCTTTTTTTAATTTGTATCAATTAATTACTTTTATACTAACACCGTTAAATGATTTAAATGAAATATTAATTTTACTCCTAAATAAATTAAAAGATCATTTTATTTTGTAAATGTTTTGAAAAATAAAAAAAGTTATAATTATAAAGTTATGCCTTAAATTAAATAAAAAATAAATTCTAAATAAAGGTGCTCATCTGATTTTTATTAAATTTAGATTTTGTGAAATTATAAATAATTATTTTTATATAAAAATTATAATTTCAAAAATTTTTATTAAAATAACTCAATTTATTTATTAAAAATAAATCCCAAAATCTTAATAATTTAGGGGATTTTTATTAAATCCCAAAATTTTGTAGTTATTTTTATAATTGTAATTTTTTATTAAAATAATTTTTATTAAAAAATAAAAATTATAATTTTAGGATTTAGTTTTTTATTAAATTTAGAAGTATTTTTATAATTATAATTTTTTATTTTTTAAATTTTTTTATAAAATAAAATAATTTTTTAATTTATTTAAGCATAAAATTAATAGTTTGTTTAAATTATTTAATAGCATTAGTGTAAAAGTGACTAATTGATATTAATAGTATAAAAATAATTAATTAATATAAATTAAAAAAAAAATATAAAAAATATATTAAAATTTTATAATAATCAGATAAATATAAGTTACATGGTGGTGCACTAATAATTATTAAAAAAAAAAAAACCGACGCTGCAAGTAGATAGATTACAATTTTTTTTTTCAGATCTTAATGAATTTCTAGAAAGGAGGAGAAAATGGCAAGCCCTCTCACCGTTGCGAGTGGGAGTAGGTACAATGACCTTAATACTTTCCAGCAATTATCTCTTCTTCATCAGAGTCGGAGACTAGAATCATCAAAATCTGTTGGACAGCTGAAACAATTTCATGCATTTATCATCAAAACAGGGTCTCCCCAACACCAAACTCAAATCTTGTATGATAAAATCATCTCTCTCTCGGGAGGCAATGAAATTGAAAACCTCAGCTTGCAAAATCCACAAGTTTACTTGTATAATTTCATCATCCAATGTCTTTCGAATGCCAACCCCTTGGAAGCAATTGCTCTATATAGAGAGATGCTGATAAAAGGCCTTCTTCCCAACACTTACACCCTACCTTATGTTCTTAAGGCTTGTTGGCAGTCTCACTCGCTCAGAGTAGGCCAGCAGGTTCACGCCTATTCCATGAAGACGGCTTTGCTATCTAATGTGTATGTTTTCAACACTTTGATGAGACTATATGCTGTTTGTGGGCTCATCAAAGCTGTTCACAAGTTGTTCCACTTCCGTCAACACCCTGAAGCTCAACGGGATTTGGTCTCCTGGACCACCCTAATTCAAGCTTACGTTAAGATGGACTATCCTACCGAGGCCATTATTTCTTTCTTCGACATGTGCCAAGCCAATCTAAGACCCGATGGGATGATCCTCGTAATTGTGCTCTCTGCTTGCTCCAAATTGGGAGATTTGAGTTTGGGTACTAAGATTCATAGGTATATCACTGATAATCATTTCAATCTCAGTCCAGATGTCTTCATCCACAATGCATTGATCGATATGTACTTGAAATGTGGCAACATACCTTCTGCTCGTAAGGTATTTGATGAGATGCCTGTTAAAAATGTGGTTTCTTGGAACTCCATGATAGCGGGCCTGACTCAGCGGGGCCAATTCAAGGAAGCATTGGACATATTCCGGAGAATGCAAGGTTTAGGTCTTAAGCCCGATGACTTTACATTAGTCTGTGTTCTGAATTCTTGTGCTAATATAGGGTGGCTTGAGTTGGGCAAGTGGGTTCATACATACTTGGATAAAAATCATATCAACACTGATGGTTTTATAGGAAATGCACTTGTCGATATGTATGCTAAATGTGGAAGGATAGATCAGGCCTTTGGGGTGTTTCGAAGTATGAAATGCAGAGATGTCTATTCATATACTGCCATGATCGTTGGCTTAGCTATTCATGGGGAAGCTTGGAAAGCTTTGGATATATTCTCTGAGATGTCTCAAGTTGGAATAGAACCGGATGAAGTAACATTTGTCGGTGTCCTCTCTGCTTGTAGTCATGCAGGGTTAGTAGAGGAAGGCTGTAAACATTTTTTGGACATGTCAAGGGTCTACAACCTACAACCTCAAACTGAGCACTATGGTTGTATGGTTGACCTCTTTGGTCGCGCTGGACTAATAAGGGAGGCACTTGATCTCATAAAAAGTATGCCACTTGTGCCTGATGCCTTTGTTTGGGGGGCATTGCTGGGAGCATGTAAAATTCATGCAAAAGTTGAGCTTGCAGAAATTGTTATGGAAAATTTGGTGAGGATTGAACCTGAGGGAGATGGTGCATGTATACTCATGACCAACATTTATTCCTCTAAAAACAGATGGAAGGAAGCATTGAAGTTGAGAAAGAAAATGAAAGAAAGGAAGGTGAAGAAGACTCCTGGTTGTAGTTTAGTCGAAGTTTATGGTGAGTTTTATGAATTCAGAAAGGGAGACAAATCACACCCAAAAACTTTAGAGATATACAAGCTTCTGGACGAAATAATGCATCAGTCAAAGAATCATGGATACATTCTATAAATGGAGATCAATAAATGTTTTCAATTTGCTCTGTTGATCTCCAATCACTGGGTTTGACATCAAGAACTTTGGGGAACTTCAGTGTGTTTTGAACCAAGTGAGAGAATTTTAGTCAATCACATATCTTGTTCTTGTCAATACAAAGTTTTCAATTAGTCGTCAATGAATCCACTTTGAAGTGTTATCACAAGTGCATCTCTCATAAGTGTTGTTTTACTGGTGATACTCTCTACATATGTTCCATTGAAATGCTTGTAATAGTGAATTTCTGTAAATGAAAGTCTTTGATTTTCATGCTAGAATTACTGCAGCTGTTACCGGGAAACTGAAATGAAAAGCAATCTTTCAAGATAATATTTTATGTACTTAGTTTGTGTTAAATTATTTTTTGTGTCTTCAACACCTCACATGGTAGTTGGAAGATTGTGAGGAGATACCTTGCCAGCAGCTCTAACTGCATAAAAGTCTCTGGTGACTGGTGGTAATGACAAAATCAAAAGGGTTTTAGCTAGATTTCCAGAATCTTGAGCATTGCAAGAAGGCATTCCTTGACTACAAGATGCAAATGATTTGAAAGTTCCTTCTGAAATAGATTTCGACATGATGGTGCCAATAAATGATCAAAGACACCAAACTTGATCTGACCAACTAGGCTTTCATGGGTCAGCTATTTACAGAATTGATTATAAAGTCATAGATTTATCTGTGTTCTTCTGCAAGAATTGAGGCTGCATTTCAACAAAATTTTTAATTCTTCTGTTTCAAGAAGATTGAACTGTAAAATGCCTTAAGGTAGCACAAAATATCCAGAGCAAGATAGGAGTGATGAATCTGGCAGAATATTTCCGGTACAAATAATTTTTTTCCCCTTGGACCGAATTTACAAACAACTAAGTAGAAACAATGAGGCATTTACACTTTTCTCGGCTGAAGTTGTAGTAGGACTTGAACATTCTTGCATCTTCTTGTCATCTTGTGTGCTTGAATCTTGGTTTCCACTAGGTCATCATGCTTCTTATTCTTAATTTACTTTTCAATTAAAGTCTCCAGGCATACTTTGAGCCTTAAAGCCAGTGGATTAAAATGGCCAGGCAAGATTACGGACTGCAGAGAAAAAGAGAGATATTATTTTTTTTTTCTGATTTTATTATGTAGTACCTTATGGTCAGCAGCAGATTCTTTTAAATTTTAATTATGATGCAAAGCCTCTGTGCAAAACCCTTTTTAAAGCTTTATGCCAATGTTTATTGTGTAAAATTCTAATAACATTCAAAACTTTAGACCCAAAAAAAAAAAAAAACGAGAGAGAGACACATTAATTTGGTAATGATTTTTTTTTTAAGGAATATTTTGGCAACGAAGTTTTCCTATATATACACACGCACGCCTGCATTAATTTTGAAACTTTGTAGCGGTACATAAAAGGTGAGGAAATTGCTTCTATGGAAATGGTTCATCAAATGTGGACCGTAAAAGATTTTGTAATGGTGGTTTCACATCCTTGGACTAATAAGTGAAAACAATCTTTCACTTATTGTAATTTCTCGATCTATTTGTCTTCGTCTGTGATGTAATGATTGGTTATGTCCTTATGGTTTTTCAAAATTTGTTTGACAGTTCCTTTAGTAGAATAATTTGCCACTGAAAATTAAGCAGCTGTCGTTTAAGTTTCAACATCTATGATTCATCTGGCTGAACAAAGAGGAGGAGAGATGTTCAAATAACTTGCATGTACAAACTTGTCAACTGTAAAAGTTTGGTTCTTAAGTTTTATATGATATTAAGATTAGAAAGTTGTAATTTTTAAGTTATTATACTAAAGTATTTACTAACACTAAATATTGTAATTTAAAAATTAAATTAAATTAATTTACTACTTATATGATAAAAAAATCATAATATTTATATTATTTTTGTTAAAATTATTAAATAAAGATCAGGTTTCCTAATTGACTCGTCGATTAAGCAGGCAGCAGGCAGCGCACAAACTTTTCCTTAAGCTACGACCAAATTATTTGATACCTGAGACTGGGCGGTGGATTGCGGAGAACCAATCCCATTCACAAAACCAAAAGCATCCTGGACGTGTTGACGTGATGTGGTTGTTGAAGGCTAAACCGTTGTAATAATAATAATAGTTAGTTTGAGCGGGCGTCTGGTGTGAAGGATCAGTGGGGTCCACACGCAAACTGTCAAAGTATAAAGAAAGATTAATTAATTAACAGTTGCAACCAAAACTCACTCACTCTCTTTACTCGTTGCAGAATAGAACCACAAATTGCGTGAATTCTCTCAATTACGACTATGCCACTGTTTTTTTTTTTAATGATTAATGACTTTTTCTTTTTCTTTTTATCCTTTGGACGAAGAAAGATGAAATTTAATAACAGTAAGGGTTAATTCCGCCCTGTTTCCAGATATTTTGATATTTTTCACCGTGTCTTTAAATATTTTGATAATTTTTATCATGTACTTAAATTTGTTAATTTGATCATTTATTTTAACAGTTAAAAAATAAATTTAAAATTTAATGTCTTAAATATTATTTGACGATGATAAATTAAATTTATTTGATAAGTTAATTAATGAGATTATTATTCAATTATCTTAATTAATAATTTTTAATATAAGTATCAATTAATTCAAGACACTTTTGATATTCTATCAAATTAACGAAAATGAAAGTGAATTAAAAATTATTGAAACATTTAGGTGTACAGTGAAAAATGTCAAAAACATTTTAAGGCAGGTGGAAATAACTCTAAGAGTAACTATAACAATGAAAGTGTCAAAATACAAGAAGATGCCGAAAAAGGATATTTCACAAATTTTTGTTTTTTTGTTTGGATGATAATTTACCATTTCTTTTAGTTTGGATGATAATTTACCATCGTTTTTTCGGCCTGTGATTGATTTTTGTACATTAAGAACTTAACAGTATATTTTTTCAAGAAAGCAGCATACCCACTCAATGCGTAAGGAAGAGAGAAAGAGCCAGAGCTGCAGTCACGCGGACTGAAACAGAGAATACGGATGTTGTGAGTGGGCCCCAAAGTGGGAATCTCAGTAACAAACTCTGCAGAACAGTAATAAGAATGAGAGAGAGAGAGAGAGAGAGAGAGAGAGAGAGAGAGTGGGGAAGTCTCTCTCAAACTCTTCTACTTCTCCTACCACCCCCCTTCCCTGATCCCATCTTTTTTATTAATTTTTTTTATCTGCAAAATTCCAGACTCCTCTCGCTCTTAAACAAAATCCATCCTTCGTTGATTTTCATTCATTGTTTCTTTTTGCTGCAGGTACAAAGTGCTCAAGCTCCAAGGTCTATATATACATATACACACATATAAAAAACCATGAATTAATTTTCTAGTAATTTTTTTTTCATTTTTACTTCTTTTGTTACCAATACTTGTTTTATTTAGTTTTTGTTTGTGCTAAGTGTAAACTGATATATGCAGACAGACAGACGACAACCACCAGATAACCATCCGAAAATGTATGAGGAGACAGGTTGCTTTGATCCCAACTCCTTGGCTGAAGGTGGAGATGATGGTATTTCTCAATCTGTGAAACATCACAAAGAAGATGATGCTGCTGTTTCTGCCATCGAACTCGAACTTCAAAAGCATCTGGCCTTCAACGTGGAAGACACTCATACACAAAGCATTAGCATCAACAGTAATACCCATTCGATTCACGATCCGGCCAATCAGAATCATCAGATACTTCCGCCATATGAACACTCTCACTCCAACTGGGATTCGGGTGTCGTCAGTGCTGATCACATGGGGGGATTCGATCAGAATGAAAATGACCAATCCCAACAAAGCTTCATTAACACCGATATTTCCTCTTCATTTGCCCAATCCCAAACGCCACCCCTTCTCAATCTCCTACAATTTCCCAGATGCACAACCTCCTCCATGCTCCCACCAAATTCTTCCATTTCCTTCACTAACCCAGATCACCACTTCCCTGTCCCTCCACCAACGTCCACAGATGTTTTGTATGATCCACTCTTTCATCTCAACTTGCCCCCGCAACCACAGCCTCCTTTGTTCAGAGAATTATTCCAATCTATACCCCATGGCTACAGCTTTCCCGCCTCCGCCTCAAGAGCTGCTGCTAATTCTTTGTTTGGAGAAATTGGAGATGAAAGGGATGCTACTGGAGCCTTTTACGAAGACGGTGATGTTGGAGTCCACTTAGATAATAGGGTCCTGGAGTTCTCTAGGGACCTGGGCTGTATTGGAAGGAGAAGGGAAACCGCAGGCAAGCCCACTAAACACTTCGCTACCGAGCGCCAAAGGAGAGAACAGTTGAATGGTAAGTTCAAGGCCTTGAAGGATTTGGTTCCTAATCCCACCAAGGTATGTATCATGTAAGTCCCTTGATTCCTAATCTTTGATTCTCTGACCGCCCCGGATCCCTGAATTATTTATTTTGTTTATGCTACAACAACAACGAAAGAATGATAGAGCATCAGTTGTGGGAGATGCTATCGAGTACATCAAAGAACTTCTCAGAACAGTCAATGAGCTCAAATTGCTCGTGGAAAAAAAGAGGTGTGTTCGTGAGAGGAGAAAGAGGCACAGGACAGAAGACGACGATGAGGGTATGAAGCCACTTGTTGACCCTGCAGATCAGTCTTACAATTCATCTTTAAGAAGCTCTTGGCTTCAGAGAAAATCGAAGGATACTGAGGTTGATGTTCGCATCATTGACGATGAAGTCACTATCAAACTCGTTCAGCGAAAGAAGATCGATTGTTTGTTGTTTGTTTCCAGGGTTCTTGACGAGCTTCGGTTGGATCTCCACCATGTTGCTGGTGGCCACATCGGCGATTACTATAGCTTTCTCTTCAACACCAAAGTAAGTCCTTTTCATTTTATCTACACTGCATAAAATTAATCAATTTAGCTTCATATAATAATTTTATGGCGTGGGTTTTAAATTTATATATTTATATTTCTAATAATTTTGCAGATTTATGAAGGCTCTTCTGTTTATGCTGGTTCTATAGCCAACAAACTTATTGAGGTCATGGACAGACAATATGCAGCAGTTCCACCAACTAGCTGTGCCTATTAGGATTGGAGAAGCCGAGAAGGTGATCGTCCTACTAATTAGAAATATCACGTGAGCTGAGCTGTTTAATATAACTGTTCATTTCTCTCTACCAGTCATATCACTACCTCAAATTTCTTTGTTTTGTGTTTTCTTTTTTGATATACATTTCTAAGTATATAATATATAAATGCCTCAATTTGGGTATATTCAGATAAACATAAGATTATGTAACGTCAGATTACGAATACACATCGAAGATATATCGCACTGAATTAATTAAATTGGACTCAAACTCTTATATGTTGTATTGAATATGCTACAGATAAATGAGTGATGAAAATGATATGCTACTGGTAAAAGAAGTGATGAAAACCTTCAATTTTAGTCAATGCTTTTTCATCACTATATATACAAGTGAAGAGAAAAAAAATGATGAAAAGTTTGAATTTTATTCAATGATTTTTTCATCAAAATATTTACAAGCGAAGTAAATTAAAATGGAAAGTTTGCCTAAAGATAACCTACAGGAGCAATTTACGTAATAATAATAAAAAACCTACTCGCAAACAATGCCTCATGGTGTGACAAGGTTTGAGCGCGACAAGGCTCTCACTCTCTTCGACACTCTTTTCTAGGGGACTTGGGCCCAGTCGGCCATTGAGGACATTTCTCCATACCACAATTCGAATGTTAGGATGCCCGACTTTTAAGTTGGGCTTTCTTGGTTCCCTCGCTGTTACTAAAGAAATCCTAATAAGTTTCTTTTCCTTCGCTTCGCTTATTGGTATGCTTAAACTTGGCAGTTAATCTTGCCTGACCTAGGATTGCGATGTAAGCGTGCTTAAGCGAAGTGTCAGGGTCACAGAGTCCCCTCGCGAAGATCAAGCGCATGACGAGAGCTCAAGAGGCTTTTCTTTTACCATTGATCATCACAGCTTTGGTCACTGAGGACTCGAACTTGGGCCAACTGCGAGTGGGGAGCGTATAGGATGCTGATCTTGCCAAATTTACCGGCAAAACCGGTAAAACGGCCCCGATTTTGCTCATTTTTTGGCGTTCAAACCGCTGCGTGGCTACACCCCCATCCACATATCCCCGCCCGGCTGGTCTCGTGGGATGAAATGGAATCGGAGGTCTCGATCATGAGTTATGGTCGAAACCGGCAAAACCGCCCATTTTTCTTTGCGGCCCCCGAGGCCGCGTGCTATATTCCCCGCTGCCGACCGCACCTACCCGAACCAGACCAAACGCGTCCGCCATGTGCCGATCCCGCTTCGCGGTCCCCCCCAGGGAACGAACCACCCCCCGGGGGGCTGAAACTGGCAAAACTGGCAAAACGGCCCCGATCTTGCCCCTTTTTTGGCGTTCAAATCGCCGCGCAGTTACCCCCTCATCCCAATGACCCCGCCCGGCTGGTTCTGTGGGATGAAACAGAATCGAAATCGGAGGCCCCGATCATGAGTAAGGCCAAATTCGGCAAAACCGCCCATTTTCTTTGCGGCCCCCGAGGCCGTGTGCTATAGCCCCCGCCGCCGACCGGACCCGCACAAACCCGATCGAACGTGTTCGGCGTGTGCCGATCCCGTCCCGTGGTCCCCCTCAGGGTACGAACGTCCCCCCGGGGGGCCGAAACAGGCAAAACGGCCCCGATCTTGCCCATTTTTCGGCGTTCAAACCACCGCGTGGCAACCCCCCTATCCCGATGCCTTGGCTCGGCTGGTCCCGTGGGACAAAACGGAACCGGAATCGGAGGCCCCGATCATGAGTTACGATCGAAACTGGCAATACCGCCCATTTTTATTACGGCCCCTGAGGCCGTGTGCTATAGCCCCCGCCGCCAACCGCACCCGTTCTAACCCGACCGAACATGTCCGCCGTGTGCCGATCCCAGCCCTTGGTCCCCCCGGGACACGAACCTCTCCCCGGGGGGCTGAAACCAGCAAAACCGGCAAAAAGACCCCGATCCTGCCCATTTTTCAGTGTTCAAACCCCCGCGCGGCTACCCTTCCATCCCGATGCCGCCGCCCGGCTAGTCCTGTGGGACGAAACGAAATCGAAATCAGAGGTCCCGATCATGTGTTACGGTCGAAACCAGTAAAACCGGCAAAACTGCCCTTTTTTTTGCGGCCCCCGAGGCCGTGTGCTATAGCTCCCGCGGCCAACCACACCCGCCCGAACCCGACCGAACGCGTCCGCCGTGTGCCGATCCCGCCCTGGAGTCCCCCCGGGGCACGAATCATCCCCCGGGGTGCCGAAACCGGCAAAACTGCCCCGATCTTGCCCATTTTTTGGCATTCAAACCACCGCGCGGCAACCCCGCTATCCCGATGCCCCCGCTTGACTGGTTCCGTGGGACAAAACTGAACCGAAATCAGAGGCCTCGATCATGAGTTATGGCCAAAACTGGCAAAACCGCCCATTTTTCTTTGCGGTCCTCGAGGCCGTGTGCTATAGCCCCCGCCACCGACCGTACCCGCTCGAATCCGACCGAACACGCCCGCAGTGTGCTGATCCAGCCCTGCGGTCTCCCTCGAGGCACGAACAACCCCTCGGGGTGCCGAAACCGACAGCACGGCCCCGATCTTGCCCATTTTTCGGCATTCAAAACACCATGCGGCTACCCCCCCATCCTGATGCCCCTGCTCGGCTGGTTCCGTGGGATGAAATGGAACCGTAATCAGAGGCCACGATCATGAGTTACAGCCGAAACCGGTAAAACTGGCCCATTTTCTTTGCGGCCCTCAAGGCCGTGTGCTATAGACCCCCCAGACTGCACCTGCCCAAACCCGACCGAACACGTCCACCGTGTACCGATCTCGCCCCACAGTCCCCCCTAGGGGAACCAAATCGGCAAAACTGGAAAAACGGCCCCGATCTTGCCCATTTTCGACATTCAAACCGCTGCGCGGCTACCCCCTCTATCCCAATGCCCTGCCCGGCTGGTCCCGTGGGATGAAACGGAACCGCAATCGGAGGCCCCGATCATGAGTTACAGTCGAAACTGGAAAAACCGGCAAAAACGACCCCGATCTTACCTATTTTTTGGCGTTCAAACCGCCGCGCGGCTTCCCCCCATCCCGATGCCCCCACCCGGCTGGTCCTGTGGGATGAAACAGAACTGCAATCGGAGGCCACGATAATGAGTTACGGCCGAAACTCGCAAAATCGGCAAAAACGGCCCATATCTTACCCATTTTTCGGTGTTCAAACCGCCGGACGGCTACTCCCTTATCTTGATGCCCCCGCCCGGCTGGTCCCGTTGGATGAAACGGAATTGCAATCGGAGGCCCCAATCATGAATTACGGCCGAAACCGGCAAAACGGCCCATTTTTCTTTGCGGCCCCTGAGGTCGTGTGCTATAGCTGATGTGCTCATAATTTATCTATTATTTTAATGCTTTCATAACTTAATTTTATGTTAAAGTATATTTTATTATATTAATTTTTATCTTAATTTTTATATTTTGTCATTGTAGGAATATTGGGAATATTCATGAGAAAAGAAGCTTAAAGAGGAAACAAATTGGAGTATAATGGAAATAATGTGGAAGTAAAAGGGAAAGAAATACAAAGCCAAATAAAGGAAGATTGAATTTAAGCATCATGCAAGCAATCACGTGAAGAATCAAGGAAGAGAAGAAAAGGTCAATTGGCTTTTAATTTCAAGCTAGTTACGTGGAGCCCATTTGACAATTTAAATGGCAAGCTTACAATATAATAAAGGATGCAAATATTTTGGCATTGTTTGAAAGGGTATTCACGTGGATGGGCTTAAAAGGTGGCTAGAATTGTTTTGTTTTAAAAATCCTTTTTATTTAAGGATTTGTGGGCTGGATTTGTTTTGTTTTGAAATCCTTTTCATTTAAGGATTTGGAAGAAGCCACAACATTATAAAAGGGCAAAGCCAAGCGGAAGCAAAGGATAGAGAAAGGCAGCCGCAAGTTTTGAGCAAAACCGAGAGCAGTAGGAATAATCTGGAGCAGGAGGAAGACGCATTAATTCTTGAGTTTTTCTTTTCCTCTTCTCTATTATCTTGCTTGAATGTTTCTAATTAAATTAATAGATTCTCTTTATATTCCCATGAACTAATTTATTTTACTAGGGCTACGATGTAGCCTAACTATGAAGATTTAATTTCATAAATCTATGTTATTTTTAATTAATTATTCAATGATTGAGTGTTCATTATTGTGCTTAATGCTTTTAAATATTTGGCCAATATTTGAATGATTTGAGGATACATAATGAGACCGAGAGGAGATTTATGTATTTTTGCTCTGTGTAATGGATGCCATGAATTGAACGAAAGACAGAGATGTGCCAACGTGATTCGTGCAGTTTTATCTAAGAATTTTCATAGAGCTTAATGAATCTTTGCATATTTAAATTCACATAGAGATATAGTGGGTTGATATGTGGAGATATTTTTGATATTACTCGAGAGAGGATATTGAATAAATTAGGGAAATTCACTGTCAACATGGGTAATCAATTTTAATAGCATAGATGGAGGATTAAATTGGATTGGTTATGGTGAAATCGAATGTCCTAGTGTTTTAATCTCTTGGTGATTTCTATTACTGCCTACATCTTTATTTAATTTTTAATTGTTTTATTTTATTTAATTTTAATCTAAATTCATTTATTCGATTGTTCAAATAAATTAGGGTTGGAATAATTTCGGTAACTAATAGGATATACAATCTCTGTGGGACGATACTCTACTCTTTATTATATTACTTGTGCCGACTAGTACACTTGCTAATTTACGCAACAAGTTTTTGGCGCCGTTGCCGGGGATTGTTTGGATTAGTATCGATACCAACTAACCTTAGTTTAATTTGAATTTTTATTTCTATTGTTTTATTTTTATTATTTTATTTTTATTTATTTTTATTTTTTTCTTGTTTAATTTTAGATGTTCAAGAAGTTTTGATTTATTGCCTTTTGATCTAGAGATTGAACGTACGTGTAGAAGGCTTAATAAAGAAAGGAGAGAAGCTTTACAAGAGCAACAACTAATCATGGCTGACGAAGCATTACATGGAAATGAGGATGCAAAACCCTTAAGAGATTATGTTGTGCCTACAGTTAATGGAGCTCATTCAAGCATTGCACGCCCTGCCGTTCAAGCCAATAATTTTGAAATTAAGCCAGCCATAATCCAGATGATTCAGACGTCAGTACAGTTTGCTGGGATGCCAAATGATGATCCAAATGCTCATATTGCAAATTTCTTGGAAATTTGTGACACATTTAAGCAAAATGGTGTTTCAGACAATGCTATCAGGCTAAGGCTTTTTCCGTTCTCACTGAGGGATAAAGCAAAAGAGTGGTTGAACTCACTCCCTGCTGGAACAATCACTACTTGGGATGGTTTAGCACAGAAGTTTTTAGCAAAGTACTTTCCTCCAGCAAAAACAGCCAAGTTGAGGAATGACATCACAACCTTTGCTCAGTTCGAGATGGAATCATTATATGAAGCGTGGGAGAGATACAAAGACCTACTAAGAAAATGCCCACATCATGGTCTACCAGTTTGGCTTCAGGTGCAGACATTTTACAATGGTTTGGGATCCAATACTAGAACAATGATTGATGCTGCAGCAGGAGGAACGTTAATGGGAAAAACACCAGAAGCAGCTTATGAATTATTGGAGGAGATGGCATCCAACAATTACCAGTGGACTTCAGAGCGATCAATGCCAAGGAAAATTGTAGGAGCCCATAATGTTGATGTTGTCACTGCTTTATCTGCACAGATGACTGCTTTATCTAATAAGCTGGAGCACCTAAATGTCAGTGCTATTCAAACTCAAGTTTGTGAATTATGCGGAGGGAACCATACCAGTGTCAACTGCCAAGTTGGAAGTCCTTTTGCGTCGTCATCTGCTGAACAAGCTCATTATGTGTCAAACTTCCAGAGGCAACAACATAACCCATATTCTAATACCTACAATCCTGGCTGGAGAAACCACCCGAATTTGTCATGGAACAACACTCAGAATACATTGGCACCACCTCTAGGGTTCCAACCACAAGAAAAGAAGTCAAACTTAGAAGATGCTCTTACCCAGCTTACAACAAACATGTCTCAATTCATGACCAAAACAGAGACAACATTTCAAAATCAAGCTGCATCAATTCGGAACCTCGAGGTACAACTGGGTCAGATTGCAAACTTGTTATCTAGCAGACCACAAGGCTCTTTTCCGAGCAACACAGAGACAAATCCAAAGGAGCAAGTTAATGCAATTATACTTCGAAGTGGTAAACAAATTGAAGATCTGCCAAAAGAAGCAAAGAAAGTTGATGAAAAACAAGCTGAAGACACCACCAAAGTTTCGAAGGCAACAAGTTCAGAAATACCACAACCTAAACCAGCAGCACCAGTCAAGGCCTATGTTCCTCCAATCCCTTTTCCTCAGCGTCTCCGGAAAAATAACATAGATAAGCAATTTTTAAAATTTCTTGATGTGCTTAAGAAATTGCATATTAACATTCCTTTTGCAGATGCTTTGAAACAAATGCCGCTTTATGCCAAATTTATGAAAGAAATGTTGTCCAACAAGAGGAAACTTGAGGAGCATGAAACTGTAATGCTGACTGAGGACTGCACCGCCATCTTACAAAATAAATTGCACCAAAGCTGAAAGATCCAGGGAGTTTTAATATTCCATGCGCCGCCGATTGAACGCACCCGCCGTGTGCCGATACCACCTCACGGTCCCCCCCGGGGCATGAACCGCCCCCCAGGGGGCCGAAACCGGCAAAACGGGCCAAACGGCCCCGATCTTACCCATTTTTCGGCGTTCAAACCGCCGCGCGGCTACCCCCCATGCCGATGCCCCCGGACCGCTGGTCCCTTGGGACCAAACGGAAACTGAATCGGAGGCCCGGATCATGAGTTACGGCCGAAACAGGCAAACGCTACTAAGCGGCCCCCGATCTTGCTAATTTTTCGGCGTTCAAACCGCCGCGCGGCTACCCCCCCATCCCGATGCCCCCGGACTGCTGGTCTCGTGGGACGAAACGGAAACGGAAACGGAATCGGAGGCCCCGATCATGAGTTACGGCCCCTTCTTTGCGGCCCTCGAGGCCGTGCGCTATAGCCCCCCGGGGGCCCCAGCCGTCGACTGCACCCGCCCGACCCCGACCGAACGCACCCGCCGTGTGCCAATCTCTCCCCGCAGTCCCCCCCGGGGAATGAACCGCCCCCCGTGGGGGTGAAACCGGCAAAATGGGCCAAACGGCCCCGATCTTACCCATTTTTCGGCGTTCAAATCGCCGCGCGGCTACCCCTCCATCCCGATGCCCCCGGACTACTAGGCCCGTGGGACCAAACGGAAACGGAATCGGAGGCCCGGATCATGAGTTACGGCCCCTTCCTTCCGACCCCCGAGGCCGTGCGCTATAGCCCCCCTGGCGGCCCCGCCGCCGAACGCACCCGCTGTGTGCCGATCTCTCCCCGCAGTCCCCCCCGGGGAATGAACCGCCCCCCGTGGGGGTGAAACCGGCAAAATGGGCCAAACGGCCCCGATCTTACCCATTTTTCGGCGTTCAAACCGCCGCGCGGCTACCCCTCCATCCCGATGCCCCCGGACTGCTAGTCCCGTGGGACCAAACGGAAACGGAATCGGAGGCCCGGATCATGAGTTACGGCCCCTTCCTTGCGACCCCCGAGGCCGTGCGCTATAGCCCCCCTGGCGGCCCCGACGCCGACCGCACCCTAGGGGGCCGAAACCGGAAAAACGGGCCAAACGGCCCCGATCTTACCCATTTTTTGGCGTTCAAACCGCCGCGCGGCTACCCCCCCATCCCGATGCCCCCGGACCGCTGGTCCCTTGGGACCAAACGGAAACGGAATCGGAGGCCCGGATCATGAGTTACGGCCGAAACAGGCAAAGCCTACTAAGCGGCCCCCGATCTTGCCCATTTTTCGGCGTTCAAACTACCGCGCGGCTTCCCCCCATCCCGATGCCCCCGGACCGCTGGTCCCGTGGGATGGAACGGAAACGGAATCGGAGGCCCCGATCATGAGTTACGGCCCCTTTTTTGCGGCCCCCGAGGCCGTGCGCAATAGCCCCCCGGGCGCCCCCGCCGCCGACCGTACCCGCCCGAACCCGACCGAACGCACCCGCCGTGTGCCGATCCCGCCCTTCGGTTCCCCCCGGGGCAAGAACCGCCCCCCGGGGGGCCGAAACCGGCAAAACGGCCAAACAGCCCGGATCTTACCCATTTTTCGGCGTTCAAACCGCCGCGCGGCTACCCCACCATCCCGATGCCCCCGGACTGCTGGTCCCGTGGGACGAAACGGAAACGGAATCGGAGGCCCCGATCATGAGTTACGGCCCCTTCTTTGCGGCCCTCGAGGCCGTGCGCTATAGCCCCCCGGGCGCCCCGGCCGCCGACCGCACCCGCCCGACCCCGACTGAACGCACCCGCCGTATGCCGATCTCTCCCCGCAGGCCCCCCCGGGGAATGAACCGCCCCCTGGGGGGGCGAAACCGGCGAAACGTGCCGAACGGCCCGATCTTACCCATTTTTCGGCGTTCAAACCGCCGCGCGGCTACCCCCCCCATCCCGATGCCCCCGGACCGCTGGTCCGTTGGGAACAAACGGAAATGGAATCGGAGGCCCAAATCATGAGTTACGGCCGAAACAGGCAAAGCCTATGAAGCGGCCCCCGATCTTGCCCATTTTTCGGCGTTCAAACTGCTGCGCAGCTTACCCCCATCCCGATGCCCCCGGACCGCTGGTCCCGTGGGACGAAACGAAAACGGAATCGGAGGCCCCGATCATGAGTTACGGCCCCTTCTTTGCGGCCCCCGAGGCCGTGCGCTATAGCCGCTCGGGCGGCCCCCCCGCTGACCGCACCCCAGGGGGCCTAAACCAGAAAAATGGGCCAAACGGCCCCGATCTTACCCATTTGTTGGCGTTCAAACCGCCCCCGCCGCCGACCGCACCCGCCAGAACCCGACCGAACGCACCCGCCGTGTGCCGATCCCGCCCCGCGGTCCCCCCCGGTGCATGAACCGCCCCCCGGGGGGCCGAAACCGGCAAAACTGGCCAAACGGCCCCGATCTTACCCATTTTCCGGCGTTCAAACCGCCGCGTGGCTACCCCTCCATCCCGATGCCCCCGGACCGCTGGTCCCTTGGGACCAAACGGAAACGGAATCGGAGGCCCGGATCATGAGTTACGGCCGAAACAGGCAAAGCCTACTAAGCGGCCCCGATCTTGCCCATTTTTCGGCGTTCAAACTGCCGCGCGGCTATCCCCCCATCCCGATGCCCCCGGACCGCTGGTCCCGTGGGATGAAACGGAAACGGAATCGGAGGCCCCGATCATGAGTTGCGGCCCCTTTTTTGCGGCCCCCGAGGCCGTGCGATATAGCCCCCCGGGCACCCCCCCGCCGACCGCACCCGCCCAAACCCGACCGAACGCACCCGCCGTGTGCCGATCCTGCCCCGCGGACCCCCCCGGGGCATGAACCGCCCCCCGGGGGGCCGAAACAGGTAAAACGGGCATAACGGCCCCGATCTTACCCATTTTTCGGCGTTCAAACCGCCGCGCGGCTACCCACCCATCCCGATGCCCCTGGAAAGCTGGTCCCGTGGGACCAAACGGAAACAGAATCGGAGGCCCGGATCATGAGTTACGGCCGAAACAGGCAAAGCCTACTAAGCGGCCTCGATCTTGCCCATTTTTCGGCGTTCAAACTGCCGCGCGGCTATCCCCCCATCCCGATGCCCCCGGACCGCTGGTCCCGTGGGATGAAACGGAAACGGAATCGGAGGCCCCGATCATGAGTTACGGCCCCTTTTTTGCGGCCCCCGAGGCCGTGCGATATAGCCCCCTGGGCACCCCCCCGCCGACCGCACCCGACCAAACCCGACCGAACGCACCCGCCGTGTGCTGCTCCCGCCCCGCGGTCCCCCCCGGGGCATGAACCGCCCCCCGGGGGGCCGAAACCGATGAAACGGGCCAAACGGCCCCGATCTTACCCATTTTTCGGCGTTCAAACCGCCGCGCGGTTAGCCCCCCATCCCGATGCCCCCGGACCGCTGGTCCCGTGGGACCAAACAAAAATGGAATTGGAGGCCCAGATCATGAGTTACAACCGAAACCGGCAACGCCTACTAAGCGGCCTCCGATCTTGCCCATTTTTCGGCGTTCAAACCGCCGCGCGGCTACCCCCGATCCCGATGCCCCCGGACCGCTGGTCCCGTGGGACCAAACGGAAACAAAATCGGAGGCCCGGATAATGAGTTACAGCCGAAACCGGCAAAGCCTACTAAGCGGCCCCGATCTTGCCCATTTTTCGGCAATCAAATCCCCGCGAGGCTACCCCCCCATCCCGATGCCCCCGGACCGCTGGTCCCGTGGGACGAAACGGAAACGGAATCGGAGGCCCCGATCTTGAGTTACGGCCACTTCTTTGCGACCCCTGAGGCCGTGCGCCCCCGCCGCCGACCGTACCCGCCGTGTGCCGATCCTGCCCCGCGGTCCCCCCTAGGGCATGAACACCCCCCGGGAGGCCGAAACCGGCAAAACGGGCGTAACGGCCCCGATATTACCCTTTTTTCGGCGTTCAAACCGCCGCGCAGGTACCCCCCCATCTCGATGCCCCCGGACCGCTGGTCCCGTGGGACGAAACGGAAACGGAATCGGAGGCCCCGATCATGATTTACGGCCCCTTCTTTGCGGCCCCCGATCTTGCCCATTTTTCGGCATTCAAACCGCCGCGCGGCTACCCCCCCATCCCGATGCCCCCGGACCGTTGGTCCCGTGGGACGAAGCGGATACAGAATCGTTGGCCCCGATCATGAGTTACAGCCCCTTCTTTGCGGCCCCCGAGGCCGTGCGCTATAGCCCCCCGGGCGCCACCGCCGCCGACCGCACCCGACCGAACCCGACCGAACGCACCCGCCGTGTGCCGATCCCGCCCCGCGGTCCCCCCCGGGGGGCCGAAATCGGCGAAACGTGCCAAACGGCCCCGATCTTACCCATTTTTCGGCATTCATACAGCCGCGCGGCTACCCCCCCATCCCGATGTCCCCGGACCGCTGGTCTCGTGGGAACAAACGGAAACGGAATCGGAGGCCCGGATCATGAGTTACGGCCGAAACCGGCAAAGCCTACTAAGCGGTCCCCGATCTTGCCCATTTTTCGGCGTTCAAGCAGCCGCGCGGCTACCCGTCCATCCCAATGCCCCCGGACCGCTGGTCCCGTGGGACGAAACGGATACAAAATTGGAGGCCCCGATCATGAGTAACGGCCCCTTCTTTGCGGCCCCCGAGGCGTGCACTATAGCCCCCGGGCGCCCCCGCCGCCGACCGCACCCGCCCGAACCCGACCGAATGCACCCGCCGTGTGCCGATCCCGCCCTGCGGTTCCCCCCGGGACATGAACCGCCCCCCGGGGGGCCAAAACCGGCAAAACGGGCCAAACGGCCCCGATCCTACCCATTTTTCGGCATTCAAACCGCCGCGCGGCTACCCGCCCATCCCGATGCCCCCAGACCGCTGGTCCCGTGGGACGAAATGGATACAGAATCGGAGGCCCCGATTATGAGTTACTGCCCCTTCTTTGCGGCCCCTGAGGCCGTGCGCTATAGCCCCCCGGGCGCCCTCGCCGCCGGCCGCACCCGCCCGAACCCTACCGAACGCTCCCTCCGTGTGCCGATCCCGCCCCGCGGTCCCCCCAGGGCATGAACCACGCCACGGGGGGCCAAAACCGGCAAACGGGCCAAACGGCCCCGATCTTACCCATTTTCGGCGTTCAAACCGCCGCGCGGCTACTCCCCCATCCCGATGCCCCCGGACCGCTGGTCCTGTGGGACCATACGGAAACCGAATCGGAGGCCCAGATCATGAGTTACGGCCGAAACCGGCAAAGCCTACTAAACGGCCCCCGATCTTAACCATTTTTCGGCGTTCAAACCGCCGCGCGGCTACCCTCCCATCCCGATGCCCCCGGACCGCTGGTCCTGTGGGACGAATCGGAAACGGAATCGGAGGCCCCGATCATGACTTACAGCCCCTTCATTGCGGCCCCCGAGGCCGTGCGCTATAGCCCCCCGGGCGCCCCCGCCGCCGACCGCACCCGCCTGAACCCGACCGAACGCACCGGCCCTGTGCCGATCCCGCCCCGCGGTTCCCCCCGGAGGATGAACCGCCCCCCGGGGGGCCGAAACCGGCAAAACGGGCCAAACGGCCCCGATCCTACCCATTCTTCGGCGTTCAACCCCCCGCGCGGCTCCCCCCCCATCCCGATACCCCCGGACCGCTGGTCCTGTGGGACCCGACGGAACCCGAATCGGAGGCCCGGATCATGAGTTACGGCTGAAATCGGCGAAGCCTACTAAGCGGCCCCCGATCTTGCCCATTTTTCGGCGTTCAAACCGCCGCGCGGCTACCCCCCCATCCCGATGCCCCCGGACCGCTGGTCCGGTGGGATCGAATCGGAAACGGAATCGGAGGCCCCGATCATGACTTACAGCCCCTTCTTTGCGGCCCCAGAGGCCGTGCGCTATAGCCCCCCGGGCGCCCCCGCCGCCGACCGTACCCGACCGAACACGACCGAACGCACCGGCCCTGTGCTGATCCCGCCCCGCGGTTCCCCCCGGAGCATGAACCGCCTCCCGGGGGGCCGAAACTGGCAAAACGGGCCAAACGGCCCCGATCTTACCCATTTTTCGGCGTTCAAACTGCCGCGCGGCTACCACCCCATACCGATACCCCCGGACCGCTGGTCCGGTGGGACGAATCGGATACGGAATCGGAGGCCCCGATCATGACTTACAGCCCCTTCTTTGCGGCCCCCGAAGCCGTGCGCTATAGCCCCCCGGGCGCCCCCGCCGCCGACCGCACCCCCCCGAACCCGACCACCTCACCCGCCGTGTGCCGATCCCGCCCCGCGTTCCCCGCCGGAGCATGAACTGGCCCCCGGGGGGCCGAAACCGGCAAAACGGGGCAAACGGCCCCGATCTTACCATTTTTTCGGCGATCAAACCGCCGCACGGCTACCCCCCCATCCCGATGCCCCCAGACCGCTGGTCCCGTGGGACGAAATGGATACAGAATCGGAGGCCCCGATTATGAGTTACTGCCCCTTCTTTGCGGCCCCTGAGGCCGTGCGCTATAGCCCCCCGGGCGCCCCCGCCGCCGACCGCACCCGCCCGAACCCGACGACCTCACCCGCCGTGTGCCGATCCCGCCCCGCGGTCCCCCCCGGGGCATGAACCGCCCCCCGGGGGGCCGAAACCGGCAAAACAGGCCAAACGGCCCCGATCTTACCCGGTTTTCGGCGATCAAACCGCCGCAAGGTTCCCCCCCCATCCCGATGCGCCCGGACCGCTGGTCCCGTGGGACCAAACGCAAACGGAATCGGAGGCCCGGATCATGAGTTACGGCCGAAACCGGCAAAGCCTACTAAGCGGCCCCCGATCTCGCCCATTTTTCGCCGTTCAAACTGCCGCGCGGCTACCCCCTAATCCCGATGCCCCCGGACCGTTGGTCCCGTGGGATGAAACGGAAACGGAATCGGAGGCCCCGATCATGAGTTACGGCCCCTTCTTTGCGGCCCCTGAGGCCGTGCGCTATAGCCCCCCGGGCGCCCCCGCCGCCGACCGCACCCGCCCGAACCCGACCACCTCACCCGCCGTGTGCCGATCCCGCCCCGCGGTCCCCCCCGGGGCATGAACCGCCTCCCGGGGGGCCGAAACCGGCAAAACGGGCCAAACGGCCCCGATCTTACCCGTTTTTCGGCGATCAACCCGCCGCACGGCTCCCCCCCCATCCCGATGCCCCCGGACCGCTGGTCCCGTGGGACCAAACGGAAACGGAATCGGAGGCCCGGATCATGAGTTACGGCCGAAACCGGCAAAGCCTACTGAGCGGCCCCCGATCTTGCCCATTTTTCGCCGTTCAAACTGCCGCGCGGCTCCCCCCCCCATCCCGATGCCCCCGGACCGCTGGTCCCGTGGGACCAAACGGAAACGGAATCGGAGGCCCGGATCATGAGTTACGGCCGAAACCGGCAAAGCCTACTAAGCGGCCCACAATCTTGCCCATTTTTCGCCGTACAAACTGCCGCGCGGCTACCCTCCCATCCCGATGCCCCCCGTGGACGAAACAGAATCGGAATCGGGGGCCCCGATCATGAGTTACGGCCCCTTCTTTGCGGCCCCCGAGGCCGTGCGCTATAGCCCCCCGGGCGCCCCCGCCGCCGAGCGCACCCGCCCGAACCCGACCACCTCACCCGCCGTGTGCCGATCCCGCCCCGCGGTCTCCCCCGGGGGGCCGAAACCGCCCCCCGGGGGGCCGAAACCGGCAAAACGGTCCAAACGGCCCCGATCTTACCCATTTTCCAGCGATCAAACCGCCGCACGGCTTCCCCCCCCATCCCGATGCCCCCGGACCGCTGGTCCCGTGGGACCAAACGGAAACGGAATCGGAGGCCCGGATCATGAGTTACGGCCGAAACCGGCAAAGCCTACTAAGCGGCCCCCGATCTTGCCCATTTTTTGCCGTACAAACTGCCGCGCGGCTACCCCCCCATCCCGATGCCCCCGGACCGCTGGACCCGTGGGACGAAACGGAATCGGAATCGGGGCCCCGATCATGAGTTACGGCCCCTTCTTTGCGGCCCCCGAGGCCGTGCGCTATAGCCCCCCGGGCGCCCCCGCCGCCGACCGCACCCGCCCGAACCCGACCACCTCACCCGCCGTGTGCCGATCCCGCCCCGCGGTCCCACCCGGGGGGCCGAAACCGCCCCCCGGGTGGCCAAACGGCCCCGATCTTGCCCATTTTTCGGCGATCAAACCGCCGCACGGCTCCCCCCCCCCATCCCGATTCCCCCGGACCGCTGGTCCCGTGGGACCAAACGCATACGGAATCGGAGGCCCGGATCATGAGTTACGGCCGAAACCGGCAAAGCCTACTAAGCGGCCCCCAATCTTGCCCATTTTTCGCCGTGCGCCATAGCCCCCAGGGCGCCACCGCCGCCGACCGTACCCGCCCGAACCCGACGACCTCACCCGCCGTGCGCCGAACCCGCCCCGCGGTACCCCCCGGGGCATGAACCGCCCCCCGGGGGGCCGAAACCGGTAAAACGGGCCAAACGGACCCGGTCTTACCCTTTTTTCGGCGAACAAACCGCCGCAAGGCTACCCCCCCATCCCGATGCCCCCGGACCGTTGGTCCCGTGGGACCAAACGGAAGCGGAATCGGAGGCCCCGATCATGAGTTACGGCCGAAACCGGCAAAGCCTACTAAGCGGCCCCCGATCTCGCCCATTTTTCGCCGTTCAAACTGCCGCGCGGCAACCCTCCCATCCCGATGCCCCCGGACCGCTGGTCCCGTGGGACGAAACGGAAACGGAATCGGAGGCCCCGATCATGAGTTACGGCCCCTTCTTTTCGGCCCCCGAGGCCGTGCGCTATAGCCCCCCGGGCGCCCCCGCCGCCGACCGCACCCGCCCGAACCCGACGACCTCAGCCGCCGTGTGCCGATCCCGCCCCGCGGTCCCCCCCGGGGCATGAACCGCCCCCCGGGGGGCCGAAACCGGCAAAACGGGCCAAACGGACCCGATCTTACCCACTTTTCGGCGATCAAACCGCCGCACGGTTACCCCCCCATCCCGATGCTCCCGGACCGCTGGTCCCGTGGGACCAAACGGAAATGGAATCGGAGGCCCCGATCATGAGTTACGGCCGAAACCGGCAAAGCCTACTAAGCGGCCCCCGATCTCGCCCATTTTTCGCCGTTCAAACTGCCGCGCGGCTACCCCCTAATCCCGATGCCCCCGGACCGTTGGTCCCGTGGGATGAAACGGAAACGGAATCGGAGGCCCCGATCATGAGTTACGGCCCCTTCTTTGCGGCCCCCGAGGCCGTGCGCTATAGCCCCCCGGGCGCCCCCGCCGCCGACCGCACCCGCCCGAAACCGACGACCTCACCCGCCGTGTGCCGATCCCGCCCCGCGGTCCCCCCCGAGGCATGAACCGGCCCCCGGGGGGCCGAAACCGGCAAAACGGGCCAAACGGACCCGATCTTACCCATTTCTCGGCGATCAAACCGCCGCACGGCTACCCCCCCATCCCGATGCCCCCGGACCGCTGGTCCCGTGGGACCAAACGGGAACGGAATAGGAGGCCCCGATCATGAGTTACGGCCCCTTCTTTGCGGCCCCCGAGGCCGTGCGCTATAGCCCCCCGGGCGCCCCCGCCGCCGACCGCACCCGCTCGATCCCGACGACCTCACCCGCCGTGTGCCGATCCCGCCCCGCGGTCCCCCCCGGGACATGAACCGCCCCCCGGGTGGCCGAAACCGGCAAAACGGGCAAAACGGACCCGATCTTACCCATTTTTCGGCGATCAAACCGCCGCACGGCTACCCCCCCATCCCGATGCCCCCGGACCGCTGGTCCCGTGGGACCAAACGGAAACGGAATCGGAGGCCCTGATCATGAGTTACGCCGAAACCGGCAAAGCTTACTAAGCGGCCCCCGATCTCGCCCATTTTTCGCCGGTAAACTGCCGCGCGGCTACCCCCCCATCCCGATGCCCCCGGACCGCTGGTCCCGTGGGATGAAACGGAAACGGAATCGGAGGCCCCGATCATGAGTTACGGCCCCTTCTTTTCGGCCCCCGAGGCCGTGCGCTATAGCCCCCCGGCTGCCCCCGCCGCCGACCGCACCCGCCCGAACCCGACGACCTCAGCCGCCGTGTGCCGATCCCGCCCCGCGGTCCCCCCCGGGGGGCCGAAACCGCCCCCCGGGTGGCCAAACGGCCCCGATCTTGCCCATTTGTCGGCGATCAAACCGCCGCACGGCTCCCCCCCCCATCCGATTCCCCCGGACCGCTGGTCCCGTGGGACCAAACGGATACGGAATCGGAGGCCCGGATCATGAGTTACGGCCGAAACCGGCAAAGCCTACTAAGCGGCCCCCAATCTTGCCCATTTTTCGCCGTGCGCCATAGCCCCCAGGGCGCCACCGCCGCCGACCGTACCCGCCCGAACCCGACGACCTCACCCGCCGTGCGCCGAACCCGCCCCGCGGTCCCCCCCGGGGCATGAACCGCCCCCCGGGGGGCCGAAACCGGTAAAACGGGCCAAACGGACCCGGTCTTACCCATTTTTCGGCGAACAAACCGCCGCAAGGCTACCCCCCCATCCCGATGCCCCCGGACCGTTGGTCCCGTGGGACCAAACGGAAGCGGAATCGGAGGCCCCGATCATGAGTTACGGCCGAAACCGGCAAAGCCTACTAAGCGGCCCCCGATCTCGCCCATTTTTCGCCGTTCAAACTGCCGCGCGGTTACCCTCCCATCCCGATGCCCCCGGACCGCTGGTCCCGTGGGACGAAACGGAAACGGAATCGGAGGCCCCGATCATGAGTTACGGCCCCTTCTTTTCGGCCCCCGAGGCCGTGCGCTATAGCCCCCCGGCTGCCCCCGCCGCCGACCGCACCCGCCCGAACCCGACGACCTCAGCCGCCGTGTGCCGATCCCGCCCCGCGGTCCCCCCTGGGGCATGAACCGCCCCCCGGGGGGCCGAAACCGGCAAAACGGGCCAAACGGACCCGATCTTACCCACTTTTCGGCGATCAAACCGCCGCACGGTTACCCCCCCATCCCGATGCTCCCGGACCGCTGGTCCCGTGGGACCAAACGGAAATGGAATCGGAGTCCCCGATCATGAGTTACGGCCGAAACCGGCAAAGCCTACTAAGCGGCTCCCGATCTCGCCCATTTTTCGCCGTTCAAACTGCCGCGCGGCTACCCCCTAATCCCGATGCCCCCGGACCGCTGGTCCCGTGGGATGAAACGGAAACGGAATCGGAGGCCCCGATCATGAGTTACGGCCCCTTCTTTGCGGCCCCCGAGGCCGTGCGCTATAGCCCCCCGGGCGCCACCGCCGCCGACCGCACCCGCCCGAACCCGACGACCTCACCCGCCGCGTGCCGATCCCGCCCCGCGGTCCCCCCCGAGGCATGAACCGGCCCCCGGGGGGCCGAAACCGGCAAAACGGGCCAAACGGACCCGATCTTACCCATTTCTCGGCGATCAAACCGCCGCACGGCTACCCCCCCATCCCGATGCCCCCGGACCGCTGGTCCCGTGGGACCAAACGGAAACGGAATCGGAGGCCCTGATCATGAGTTACGCCGAAACCGGCAAAGCTTACTAAGCGGCCCCCGATCTCGCCCATTTTTCGCCGGTAAACTGCCGCGCGGCTACCCCCCCATCCCGATGCCCCCGGACCGCTGGTCCCGTGGGATGAAACGGAAACGGAATCGGAGGCCCCGATCATGAGTTACGGCCCCTTCTTTTCGGCCCCCGAGGCCGTGCGCTATAGCCCTCCGGCTGCCCCCGCCGCCGACCGCACCCGCCCGAACCCGACGACCTCAGCCGCCGTGTGCCGATCCCGCCCCGCGGTCCCCCCCGGGGCATGAACCGCCCCCCGGGGGGCCGAAACCGGCAAAACGGGCCAAACGGACCCGATCTTACCCATTTCTCGGCGATCAAACCGCCGCACGGCTACCCCCCCATCCCGATGCCCCCGGACCACTGGTCCCGTGGGACCAAACGGGAACGGAATAGGAGGCCCCGATCATGAGTTACGGCCCCTTCTTTGCGGCCCCCGAGGCCGTGCGCTATAGCCCCCCGGGCGCCCCCGCCGCCGACCGCACCCGCTCGATCCCGACGACCTCACCCGCCGTGTGCCGATCCCGCCCCGCGGTCCCGCCCGGGACATGAACCGCCCCCCGGGTGGCCGAAACCGGCAAAACGGACCCGATCTTACCCATTTTTCGGCGATCAAACCGCCGCACGGCTACCCCCCCATCCCGATGCCCCCGGACCGCTGGTCCCGTGGGACCAAACGGAAACGGAATCGGAGGCCCTAATCATGAGTTACGCCGAAACCGGCAAAGCTTACTAAGCGGCCCCCGATCTCGCCCATTTTTCGCCGGTAAACTGCCGCGCGGCTACCCCCCCATCCCGATGCCCCCGGACCGCTGGTCCCGTGGGATGAAACGGAAACGGAATCGGAGGCCCCGATCATGAGTTACGGCCCCTTCTTTGCGGCCCCCGAGGCCGTGCGCTATAGCCCCCCGGGCGCCACCGCCGCCGACCGCACCCGCCCGAACCCGACGACCTCACCCGCCGTGTGCCGATCCCGCCCCGCGGTCCCCCCCGAGGCATGAACCGGCCCCCGGGGGGCCGAAACCGGCAAAACGGGCCAAACGGACCCGATCTTACCCATTTCTCGGCGATCAAACCGCCGCACGGCTACCCCCCCATCCCGATGCCCCCGGACCGCTGGTCCCGTGGGACCAAACGGGAACGGAATAGGAGGCCCCGATCATGAGTTACGGCCCCTTCTTTGCGGCCCCCGAGGCCGTGCGCTATAGCCCCCCGGGCGCCCCCGCCGCCGACCGCACCCGCTCGATCCCGACGACCTCACCCGCCGTGTGCCGATCCCGCCCCGCGGTCCCCCCCGGGACATGAACCGCCCCCCGGGTGGCCGAAACCGGCAAAACGGGCAAAACGGACCCGATCTTACCCATTTTTCGGCGATCAAACCGCCGCACGGCTACCCCCCCATCCCGATGCCCCCGGACCGCTGGTCCCGTGGGACCAAACGGAAACGGAATCGGAGGCCCTGATCATGAGTTACGCCGAAACCGGCAAAGCTTACTAAGCGGCCCCCGATCTCACCCATTTTTCGCCGTTCAAACTGCCGCGCGGCTACCCCCTAATCCTGATGCCCCCGGACCGTTGGTCCCGTGGGATGAAACGGAAACGGAATCGGAGGCCCCGATCATGAGTTACGGCCCCTTCTTTGCGGCCCCCGAGGCCGTGCGCTATAGCCCCCCGGGCGCCCCCGCCGCCGACCGCACCCGCCCGAACCCGACGACCTCACCCGCCGTGTGCCGATCCCGCCCCGCGGTCCCCCCCGAGGCATGAACCGGCCCCCGGGGGGCCAAAACCGGCAAAACGGGCCAAACGGACCCGATCATACCCATTTCTCGGCGATCAAACCGCCGCACGGCTACCCCCCCATCCCGATGCCCCCGGACCGCTGGTCCCGTGGGACCAAACGGGAACGGAATAGGAGGCCCCGATCATGAGTTACGGCCCCTTCTTTGCGGCCCCCGAGGCCGTGCGCTATAGCCCCCCGGGCGCCCCCGCCGCCGACCGCACCCGCCCGAACCCGACGACCTCACCCGCCGTGTGCCGATCCCGCCCCGCGGTCCCCCCCGGGACATGAACCGCCCCCCGGGGGGCCGAAACCGGCAAAACGGGCCAAACGGACCCGATCTTACCCATTTTTCGGCGATCAAACCGCCGCACGGCTACCCCCCCATCCCGATGCCCCCGGACCGCTGGTCCCGTGGGACCAAACGGAAACGGAATCGGAGGCCCTGATCATGAGTCACGGCCGAAACCGGCAAAGCTTACTAAGCGGCCCCCGATCTCGCCCATTTTTCGCCGGTCAAACTGCCGCGCGGCTACCCCCTCTATCCCGATGCCCCCGGACCGCTGGTCCCGTGGGATGAAACGGAAACGGAATCGGAGGCCCCGATCATGAGTTACGGCCCCTTCTTTGCGGCCCCCGAGGCCGTGCGCTATAGCCCCCCGGCTGCCCCCGCCGCCGACTGCACCCGCCCGAACCCGACCGAACGCACCCGCTGTGTGCCTATCCCGCCCCGCGGTCCCCCCCGGGGGGCCGAAACCGCCGCCCGGGTGGCCAAACGGCCCCGATCTTACCCATTTGTCGGCGATCAAACCGCCGCACGGCTCCCCCCCCATCCCGATGCCCCCGGACCGCTGGTCCCGTGGGCCCAAACGGAAACGGAATCGGAGGCCCCGATCATGAGTTACGGCCGAAACCGGCAAAGCCTTCTTTGCGGCCCCCGATCTTGCCCATTTTTCGCCGTGTGCTATAGCCCCCTGGGCGCCCCCGCCGCCGACCGTACCCGCCCGAACCCGACGACCTCACCCGCCGTGTGCCGATCCCGCCCCGCGGTCCCCCCCGGGGCATGAACCGCCCCCCGGGGGGCCGAAACCGGCAAAACGGGCCAAACGGACCCGATCTTACCCATTTTTCGGCGATCAAACCGCCGCACGGCTACCCCCCCATCCCGATGCCCCCGGACCGCTGGTCCCGTGGGACCAAACGGAAACGGAATCGGAGGCCCCGATCATGAGTTACGGCCGAAACCGGCAAAGCCTACTAAGCGGCCCCCGATCTCGCCCATTTTTCGCCGTTCAAACTGCCGCGCGGCTACCCCCCCATCCCGATGCCCCCGGACCGCTGGTCCCGTGGGACGAAACGGAAACGGAATCGGAGGCCCCGATCATGAGTTACGGCCCCTTCTTTGCGGCCCCCGAGGCCGTGCGCTATAGCCCCCCGGGCGCCCCCGCCGCCGACCGCACCCGCCCGAACCCGACGACCTCACCCGCCGTGTGCCGATCCCGCCCCGCGGTCCCCCCCGGGGCATGAACCGGCCCCCGGGGGGCCGAAACCGGCAAAACGGGCCAAACGGACCCGATCTTACCCATTTTTCGGCGATCAAACCGCCGCACGGCTACCCCCCCATCCCGATGCCCCCGGACCGCTGGTCCCGTGGGACGAAACGGAAACGGAATCGGAGGCCCCGATCATGAGTTACGGCCCCTTCTTTGCGGCCCCCGAGGCCGTGCGCTATAGCCCCCCGGGCGCCCCCGCCGCCGACCGCACCCGCCCGAACCCGACGACCTCACCCGCCGTGTGCCGATCCCGCCCCGCGGTCCCCCCCGGGGCATGAACCGCCCCCCGGGGGGCCGAAACCGGCAAAACGGGCCAAACGGACCCGATCTTACCCATTTTTCGGCGATCAAACCGCCGCACGGCTACCCCCCCATCCCGATGCCCCCGGACCGCTGGTCCCGTGGGACCAAACGGAAACGGAATCGGAGGCCCTGATCATGAGTCACGGCCGAAACCGGCAAAGCTTACTAAGCGGCCCCCGATCTCGCCCATTTTTCGCCGGTAAACTGCCGCGCGGCTACCCCCCCATCCCGATGCCCCCGGACCGCTGGTCCCGTGGGATGAAACGGAAACGGAATCGGAGGCCCCGATCATGAGTTACGGCCCCTTCTTTGCGGCCCCCGAGGCCGTGCGCTACAGCCCCCCGGGCGCCCCCGCCGCCGACTGCACCCGACGAACCTGACAACCTCACCCGCCGTGTGCCGTTCCCGCCCCGCGGTCCCACCCGGGGCATGAACCGCCCCCCGGGGGGCCGAAACCGGGAAAACGGGCCAAACGGACCCGATCTTACCCATTTTTCGGCGATCAAACCGCCGCACGGCTACCCCCCCATCCCGATGCCCCCGGACCGCTGGTCCCGTGGGACCAAACGGGAACGGAATAGGAGGCCCCGATCATGAGTTACGGCCGAAACCGGCAAAGCCTACTAAGCGGCCCCCGATCTCGCCCATTTTTCGCCGGTCAAACTGCCGCGCGGTTACCCCCCCATCCCGATGCCCCCGGACCGCTGGTCCCGTGGGACGAAACGGAAACGGAATCAGTGGCCCCGATCATGAGTTACGGCCCCTTCTTTGCGGCCCCCGAGGCCGTGCGCTATAGCCCCCCGGGCGCCCCCGCCCGAACCCGACGACCTCACCCGCCGTGTGCCGATCCCGCCCCGCGGTCCCCCCCGAGGCATGAACTGGCCCCCGGGGGGCCGAAACTGGCAAAACGGGCCAAACGGACCCGATCTTACCCATTTCTCGGCGATCAAACCGCCGCACGGCTACCCCCCCATCCCGATGCCCCCGGACCGCTGGTCCCGTGGGACCAAACGGAAACGGAATCGGAGGCCCCGATCATGAGTTACGGCCCCTTCTTTGCGGCCCCCGAGGCCGTGCGCTATAGCCCCCCGGGCGCCCCCGCCGCCGACCGCACCCGCCCGAACCCGACGACCTCACCCGCCGTGTGCCGATCCCGCCCCGCGGTCCCCCCGGGGTCCGAAACCGGCAAAACGGGCCAAATGGACCCGATCTTACCCATTTTTCGGCGATCAAACCGCCGCACGGCAACCCCCCCATCCCGATGCCCCCGGACCGCTGGTCCCGTGGGACGAAACGGAAACGGAATCGGAGGCCCCGATCATGAGTTACGGCCCCTTCTTTGCGGCCCCCGAGGCCGTGCGCTATAGCCCCCCGGGCGCCCCCGCCGCCGACCGCACCCGCCCGAACCCGACGACCTCACCCGCCGTGTGCCGATCCCGCCCCGCGGTCCCCCCCGGGGCATGAACCGCCCCCCGGGGGGCCGAAACCGGCAAAACGGGCCAAACGGACCCGATCTTACCCATTTTTCGGCGATCAAACCGCCGCACGCCTACCCCCCCATCCCGATGCCCCCGGACCGCTGGTCCCGTGGGACCAAACGAAAACGGAATCGGAGGCCCCGATAATGAGTTACGGCCGAAACCGGCAAAGCCTACTAAGCGGCCCCCGTCTCGCCCATTTTTCGCCGGTCAAACTGCCGCGCGGCTACCTCCCCATCCCGATGCCCCCGGACCGCTGGTCCCGCGGGACGAAACGGAAACGGAATCGGAGGCCCCAATCATGAGTTACGGCCCCTTCTTTGCGGCCCCCGAGGCCGTTCGCTATAGCCCCCCGAGCGCCCCCGCCGCCGACCGCACCCGCCCGAACCCGACGACCTCACCCGCCGTGTGCCGATCCCGCCCCGCGGTTCCCCCCGGGGCATGAACCGCCCCCCGGGGGGCCGAAACCGGCAAAACGGGACAAACGGACCCGATCTTACCCATTTTTCGGCGATCAAACCGCCGCACGACTACCCCCCCATCCCGATGCCCCCAGACCGCTGGTCCCGTGGGACGAAACGGAAACGGAATCGGAGGCCCCGATCATGAGTTACGGCCCCTTCTTTGCGGCCCCCGAGGCCGTGCGCTATTGCCCCCCGGGCGTCCCCGCCGCCGACCGCACCCGACCGAACCCGACGACCTCACCCGCCGTGTGCCGATCCCGCCCCGCGGTCCCCCCCGGGGGGCCGAAACCGGCAAAACGGGACAAACGGACCCGATCTTACCCATTTTTCGGCGATCAAACCGCCGCACGGCTACCCCCCCATCCCGATGCCCCCGGACCGCTGGTCGCGTGGGACCAAACGGAAACGGAATCGGAGACCCCGATCATGAGTTACGGCCAAAACCGGCAAAGCCTACTAAGCGGCCCCCGATGTCGCCCATTTTCCGCCGGCAAAACTGCCGCGCGGCTACCCCCCATCCCGATGCCCCCGGACCGTTGGTCTCGTGGGACGAAACGGAAACGGAATCGGAGGCCCCGATCATGAGTTACGGCCCCTTCTTTGCGGCCCCCGAGGCCGTGCGCTATAGCCCCCCGGGCGCCCCCGCCGCCGACCGCACCCGCCCGAACCCGACGACCTCAACCGCCGTGTGCCGATCCCGCCCCGCGGTCCCCCCCGGGGCATGAACCGGCCCCCGGGGGGCCGAAACCGGCAAAACGGGCCAAACGGACCCGATCTTACCCATTTTTCGGCAATCAAACCACCGCACTGCTAACCCCCCATCCCGATGCCCCCGGACCGCTGGTCCCGTGGGACGAAACGGAAACGGAATCGGAGGCCCCGATCATGAGTTACGGCCCCTTCTTTGCGGCCCCCGAGGCCGTGCGCTATAGCCCCCCGGGCGCCCCCGCCGCCGACCGCACCGGCCCGAACCCGACGACCTCACCCGCCGTTTGCCGATCCCGCCCCGCGGTCCCCCCCGGGCGGCCGTAACCGGCAAAATGGGCCAAACGGACCCGATCTTACCCATTTTTCGGCGATCAAACCGCCGCACGGCTACCCCTCCCATCCCGATGCCCCCGGACCGCTGGTCCCGTGGGAGGAAACGGAAACGGAATCGGAGGCCCCGATCATGAGTTACGGCCCCTTCTTTGCGGCCCCCGAGGCCGTGCGCTATTGCCCCCCGGGCGCCCCCGCCGCCGACCGCACCCGCCCGAACCCGACGACCTCACCCGCCGTGTGCCGATCCCGCCCCGCGGTCCCCCCCGAGGCATGAACCGCCCCCCGGGGGGCCGAAACCGGCAAAACGGGACAAACGGACCCGATCTTACCCATTTTTCGGCGATCAAACCGCCGCACGGCTACCCCCCCATCCCGATGCCCCCGGACCGCTGGTCCCGTGGGACCAAACGGAAACGGAATCGGAGACCCCGATCATGAGTTACGGCCGAAACCGGCAAAGCCTAGTAAGCGGCCCCCGATCTCGCCCATTTTTCGCCGGTCAAACTGCCGCGCGGCTACCCCCCCATCCCGATGCCCCCGGACCGCTGGTCCCGTGGGACGAAACGGAAACGGAATCGGAGGCCCCGATCATGAGATACGGCCCCTTCTTTGCGGCCCCCGAGGCCGTGCGCTATAGCCCCCCGGGCGCCCCCGCCGCCGACCGCACCCGCCCGAACCCGACGACCTCACCCGCCGTGTGCCGATCCCGCCCCGCGGTCCCCCCCGGGGCATGAACCGCCCCCGGGTGGCCGAAACCGGCAAAACGGGCCAAACGGACCCGATCTTACCCATTTTTCGGCGATCAAACCGCCGCACGGCTACCCCCCCATCCCGATGCCCCCGGACCGCTGGTCCCGTGGGAGGAAACGGAAACGGAATCGGAGGCCCCGATCATGAGTTACGGCCCCTTCTTTGCGGCCCCCGAGGCCGTGCGCTATTGCCCCCCGGGCGCCCCCGCCGCCGACCGCACCCGACCGAACCCGACGACCTCACCCGCCGTGTGCCGATCCCGCCCCGCGGTCCCCCCCGAGGCATGAACCGCCCCCCGGGGGGCCGAAACCGGCAAAACGGGACAAACGGACCCGATCTTACCCATTTTTCGGCGATCAAACCGCCGCACGGCTACCCCCCCATCCCGATGCCCCCGGACCGCTGGTCCCGTGGGACCAAACGGAAACGGAATCGGAGACCCCGATCATGAGTTACGGCCGAAACCGGCAAAGCCTACTAAGCGGCCCCCGATCTCGCCCATTTTTCGCCGGTCAAACTGCCGCGCGGCTACCCCCCCATCCCGATGCCCCCGGACCGCTGGTCCCGTGGGACGAAACGGAAACGGAATCGGAGGCCCCGATCATGAGTTACGGCCCCTTCTTTGCGGCCCCCGAGGCCGTGCGCTATAGCCCCCCGGGCGCCCCCGCCGCCGACCGCACCCGCCCGAACCCGACGACCTCACCCGCCGTGTGCCGATCCCGCCCCGCGGTCCCCCCCGGGGGGCCGAAACCGGCAAAACGGGCCAAACGGACCCGATCTTACCCATTTTTCGGCGATCAAACCGCCGCACGGCTACCCCCCCATCCCGATGCCCCCGGACCGCTGGTCCCGTGGGACCAAACGGAAACGGAATCGGAGGCCCCGATCATGAGTTACGGCCGAAACCGGCAAAGCCTACTAAGCGGCCCCCGATCTCGCCCATTTTTCGCCGGTCAAACTGCCGCGCGGCTACCCCCCCATCCCGATGCCCCCGGACCGCTGGTCCCGTGGGACGAAACGGAAACGGAATCGGAGGCCCCGATCATGAGTTACGGCCCCTTCTTTGCGGCCCCCGAGGCCGTGCGCTATAGCCCCCCGGGCGCCCCCGCCGCCGACCGCACCCGCCCGAACCCGACGACCTCACCCGCCGTGTGCCGATCCCGCCCCGCGGTCCCCCCCGGGGCATGAACCGCCCCCCGGGGGGCCGAAACCGGCAAAACGGGCCAAACGGACCCGATCTTACCCATTTTTCGGCGATCAAACCGCCGCACGGCTACCCCCCCATCCCGATGCCCCCGGACCGCTGGTCCCGTGGGACCAAACGGAAACGGAATCGGAGGCCCCGATCATGAGTTACGGCCGAAACCGGCAAAGCCTACTAAGCGGCCCCCGATCTCGCCCATTTTTCGCCGGTCAAACTGCCGCGCGGCTACCCCCCATCCCGATGCCCCCGGACCGCTGGTCCCGTGGGACGAAACGGAAACGGAATCGGAGGCCCCGATCATGAGTTACGGCCCCTTCTTTGCGGCCCCCGAGGCCGTGCGCTATAGCCCCCCGGGCGCCCCCGCCGCCGACCGCACCCGCCCGAACCCGACGACCTCACCCGCCGTGTGCCGATCCCGCCCCGCGGTCCCGCCCGGGGCATGAACCGCCCCCCGGGGGGCCGAAACCGGCAAAACGGCCCAAACGGACCCGATCTTACCCATTTTTCGGCGATCAAACCGCCGCACGGCTAACCCCCCATCCCGATGCCCCTGGACCGCTGATCCCGTGGGACCAAACGGAAACGGAATCGGAGACCCCGATCATGAGTTACGGCCAAAACCGGCAAAGCCTACTAAGCGGCCGCCGATGTCGCCCATTTTCTGCCGGCAAAACTGCCGCGCGGCTACCCCCCCATCCCGATGCCCCCGGACCGCTGGTCCCGTGGGACGAAACGGAAACGGAATCGGAGGCCCCGATCATGAGTTACGGCCCCTTCTTTGCGGCCCCCGAGGCCGTGCGCTATAGCCCCCCGGGCGCCCCCGCCGCCGACCGCACCCGCCCGAACCCGACGACCTCAACCGCCGTGTGCCGATCCCGCCCCGCGGTCCCCCCCGGGGCATGAACCGGCCCCCGGGGGGCCGAAACCGGCAAAACGGGCCAAACGGACCCGATCTTACCCATTTTTCGGCAATCAAACCGCCGCACTGCTAACGCCCCATCCCGATGCCCCCGGACCGCTGGTCCCGTGGGACGAAACGGAAACGGAATCGGAGGCCCCGATCATGAGTTACGGCCCCTTCTTTGCGGCCCCCGAGGCCGTGCGCTATAGCCCCCCGGGCGCCCCCGCCGCCGACCGCACCCGCCCGAACCCGACGACCTCACCCGCCGTGTGCCGATCCCGCCCCGCGGTCCCCCCCGGGGCATGAACCGGCCCCCGGGGGGCCGAAACCGGCAAAACGGGCCAAACGGACCCGATGTTAGCCATTTTTCGGCGATCAAACCGCCGCACGGCTACCCCCCCATCCCGATGCCCCCGGACCGCTGGTCCCGTGGGACCAAACGGAAACGGAATCGGAGGCCCCGATCATGAGTTACGGCCGAAACCGGCAAAGCCTACTAAGCGGCCCCCGATCTCGCCCATTTTTCGCCGTTCAAACTGCCGCGCGGCTACCCCCCCATCCCGATGCCCCCGGACCGCTGGTCCCGTGGGACGAAACGGAAACGGAATCGGAGGCCCCGATCATGAGTTACGGCCCCTTCTTTGCGGCCCCCGAGGCCGTGCGCTATAGCCCGACGGGCGCCCCCGCCGCCGACCGCTCCCGCCCGTACCCGACGACCTCACCCGCCGTGTGCCGATCCCGCCCCGCGGTCCACCCCGGGGCATGAACCGCCCCCCGGGGGTCCGAAACCGGCAAAACGGGCCAAACGGACCCGATCTTACCCATTTTTGGGCGATCAAACCGCCGCACGGCTACCCCCCCATCCCGATGCCCCCGGACCACGGGTCCCGTGGGACCAAACGGAAACGGAATCGGAGGCCCCGATCATGAGTTACGGCCGAAACCGGCAAAGCCTACTAAGCGGCCCACGATCTCGCCCATTTTTCGCCGGTCAAACTGCCGCGCGGCTACCCCCCCATCCCGATGCCCCCGGACCGCTGGTCCCGTGGGACGAAACGGAAACGGAATCGGAGGCCCCGATCATGAGTTACGGCCCCTTCTTTGCGGCCCCCGAGGCCGTGCGCTATAGCCCCCCGGGCGCCCCCGCCGCCGACCGCACCCGCCCGAACCCGACGACCTCACCCGTCGTGTGCCGATCCCGCCCCGCGGTCCCCCCCGGGGCATGAACCGCCCCCTGGGGGGCCGAAACCGGCAAAACGGGCCAAACGGACCCGATCTTACCCATTTTTCGGCGATCAAACCGCCGCACGGCTACCCCCCCATCCCGATGCCCCCGGACCGCTGGTCCCGTGGGACCAAACGGAAACGGAATCGGAGGCCCCGATCATGAGTTACGGCCGAAACCGGCAAAGCCTACTAAGCGGCCCCCGATCTCGCCCATTTTTCGCCGTTCAAACTGCCGCGCGGCTACCCCCCCATCCCGATGCCCCCGGACCGCTGGTCCCGTGGGACGAAACGGAAACGGAATCGGAGGCCCCGATCATGAGTTACGGCCCCTTCTTTGCGGCCCCCGAGGCCGTGCGCTATAGCCCCCCGGGCGCCCCCGCCGCCGACCGCACCCGCCCGAACCCGACGACCTCACCCGCCGTGTGCCGATCCCGCCCCGCGGTCCCCCCCGGGGGGCCGAAACCGGCAAAACGGGCCAAACGGACCCGATCTTACCCATTTTTCGGCGATCAAACCGCCGCACGGCTACCCCCCCATCCCGATGCCCCCGGACCGCTGGTCCCGTGGGACCAAACGGAAACGGAATCGGAGGCCCCGATCATGAGTTACGGCCGAAACCGGCAAAGCCTACTAAGCGGCCCCCGATCTTGCCCATTTTTCGCCGTTCAAACTGCCGCGCGGCTACCCTCCCATCCCGATGCCCCCGGACCGCTGGTCCCGTGGGACGAAACGGAAACGGAATCGGGGGCCCCGATCATGAGTTACGGCCCCTTCTTTGCGGCCCCCGAGGCCGTGCGCTATAGCCCCCCGGGCGCCCCCGCCGCCGACCGCACCCGCCCGAACCCGACCACCTCACCCGCCGTGTGCCGATCCCGCCCCGCTGTCCCCCCTCGGG
>CM056371.1:56035779-56054978 GCA_029641205.1 Citrus maxima
GGGGGGGGGGGGGGGGGGGGGGGGGGGGGGGGGGGGGGGGGGGGGGGGGGGGGGGGGGGGGGGGGGGGGGGGGGGGGGGGGGGGGGGGGGGGGGGGGGGGGGGGGGGGGGGGGGGGGGGGGGGGGGGGGGGGGGGGGGGGGGGGGGGGGGGGGGGGGGGGGGGGGGGGGGGGGGGGGGGGGGGGGGGGGGGGGGGGGGGGGGGGGGGGGGGGGGGGGGGGGGGGGGGGGGGGGGGGGGGGGGGGGGGGGGGGGGGGGGGGGGGGGGGGGGGGGGGGGGGGGGGGGGGGGGGGGGGGGGGGGGGGGGGGGGGGGGGGGGGGGGGGGGGGGGGGGGGGGGGGGGGGGGGGGGGGGGGGGGGGGGGGGGGGGGGGGGGGGGGGGGGGGGGGGGGGGGGGGGGGGGGGGGGGGGGGGGGGGGGGGGGGGGGGGGGGGGGGGGGGGGGGGGGGGGGGGGGGGGGGGGGGGGGGGGGGGGGGGGGGGGGGGGGGGGGGGGGGGGGGGGGGGGGGGGGGGGGGGGGGGGGGGGGGGGGGGGGGGGGGGGGGGGGGGGGGGGGGGGGGGGGGGGGGGGGGGGGGGGGGGGGGGGGGGGGGGGGGGGGGGGGGGGGGGGGGGGGGGGGGGGGGGGGGGGGGGGGGGGGGGGGGGGGGGGGGGGGGGGGGGGGGGGGGGGGGGGGGGGGGGGGGGGGGGGGGGGGGGGGGGGGGGGGGGGGGGGGGGGGGGGGGGGGGGGGGGGGGGGGGGGGGGGGGGGGGGGGGGGGGGGGGGGGGGGGGGGGGGGGGGGGGGGGGGGGGGGGGGGGGGGGGGGGGGGGGGGGGGGGGGGGGGGGGGGGGGGGGGGGGGGGGGGGGGGGGGGGGGGGGGGGGGGGGGGGGGGGGGGGGGGGGGGGGGGGGGGGGGGGGGGGGGGGGGGGGGGGGGGGGGGGGGGGGGGGGGGGGGGGGGGGGGGGGGGGGGGGGGGGGGGGGGGGGGGGGGGGGGGGGGGGGGGGGGGGGGGGGGGGGGGGGGGGGGGGGGGGGGGGGGGGGGGGGGGGGGGGGGGGGGGGGGGGGGGGGGGGGGGGGGGGGGGGGGGGGGGGGGGGGGGGGGGGGGGGGGGGGGGGGGGGGGGGGGGGGGGGGGGGGGGGGGGGGGGGGGGGGGGGGGGGGGGGGGGGGGGGGGGGGGGGGGGGGGGGGGGGGGGCGGGTGGGGGTGGGGGGGGGGCGGCGGGGGCTGGGGGGGGGGGGGGGCGGTGCGCGGGGGGCCGGGGGGGGGGGGGGGGGGGGGGGGGGCGGGTGGGGGGGTGGGGGGGGGGGGGGGGGGGGGGGGGGGGGGCGGGGGGGGGGGGGGGGGGGGGGGGGGGGGGGGGGGGGGGGGGGGGGGGGGGGGGGGGGGGGGGGGGGGGGGGGGGGGGGGGGGGGGGGGGGGGGGGGGGGGGGGGGGGGGGGGGGGGGGGGGGGGGGGGGGGGGGGGGGGGGGGGGGGGGGGGGGGGGGGGGGGGGGGGGGGGGGGGGGGGGGGGGGGGGGGGGGGGGGGGGGGGGGGGGGGGGGGGGGGGGGGGGGGGGGGGGGGGGGGGGGGGGGGGGGGGGGGGGGGGGGGGGGGGGGGGGGGGGGGGGGGGGGGGGGGGGGGGGGGGGGGGGGGGGGGGGGGGGGGGGGGGGGGGGGGGGGGGGGGGGGGGGGGGGGGGGGGGGGGGGGGGGGGGGGGGGGGGGGGGGGGGGGGGGGGGGGGGGGGGGGGGGTGGGGGGAGGGGGGGGGGGGGGGGGGGGGGGGGGGGGGGGGGGGGGGGGGGGGGGGGGGGGGGGGGGGGGGGGGGGGGGGGGGGGGGGGGGGGGGGGGGGGGGGGGGGGGGGGGGGGGGGGGGGGGGGGGGGGGGGGGGGGGGGGGGGGGGGGGGGGGGGGGGGGGGGGGGGGGGGGGGGGGGGGGGGGGGGGGGGGGGGGGGGGGGGGGGGGGGGGGGGGGGGGGGGGGGGGGGGGGGGGGGGGGGGGGGGGGGGGGGGGGGGGGGGGGGGGGGGGGGGGGGGGGGGGGGGGGGGGGGGGGGGGGGGGGGGGGGGGGGGGGGGGGGGGGGGGGGGGGGGGGGGGGGGGGGGGGGGGGGGGGGGGGGGGGGGGGGGGGGGGGGGGGGGGGGGGGGGGGGGGGGGGGGGGGGGGGGGGGGGGGGGGGGGGGGGGGGGGGGGGGGGGGGGGGGGGGGGGGGGGGGGGGGGGGGGGGGGGGGGGGGGGGGGGGGGGGGGGGGGGGGGGGGGGGGGGGGGGGGGGGGGGGGGGGGGGGGGGGGGGGGGGGGGGGGGGGGGGGGGGGGGGGGGGGGGGGGGGGGGGGGGGGGGGGGGGGGGGGGGGGGGGGGGGGGGGGGGGGGGGGGGGGGGGGGGGGGGGGGGGGGGGGGGGGGGGGGGGGGGGGGGGGGGGGGGGGGGGGGGGGGGGGGGGGGGGGGGGGGGGGGGGGGGGGGGGGGGGGGGGGGGGGGGGGGGGGGGGGGGGGGGGGGGGGGGGGGGGGGGGGGGGGGGGGGGGGGGGGGGGGGGGGGGGGGGGGGGGGGGGGGGGGGGGGGGGGGGGGGGGGGGGGGGGGGGGGGGGGGGGGGGGGGGGGGGGGGGGGGGGGGGGGGGGGGGGGGGGGGGGGGGGGGGGGGGGGGGGGGGGGGGGGGGGGGGGGGGGGGGGGGGGGGGGGGGGGGGGGGGGGGGGGGGGGGGGGGGGGGGGGGGGGGGGGGGGGGGGGGGGGGGGGGGGGGGGGGGGGGGGGGGGGGGGGGGGGGGGGGGGGGGGGGGGGGGGGGGGGGGGGGGGGGGGGGGGGGGGGGGGGGGGGGGGGGGGGGGGGGGGGGGGGGGGGGGGGGGGGGGGGGGGGGGGGGGGGGGGGGGGGGGGGGGGGGGGGGGGGGGGGGGGGGGGGGGGGGGGGGGGGGGGGGGGGGGGGGGGGGGGGGGGGGGGGGGGGGGGGGGGGGGGGGGGGGGGGGGGGGGGGGGGGGGGGGGGGGGGGGGGGGGGGGGGGGGGGGGGGGGGGGGGGGGGGGGGGGGGGGGGGGGGGGGGGGGGGGGGGGGGGGGGGGGGGGGGGGGGGGGGGGGGGGGGGGGGGGGGGGGGGGGGGGGGGGGGGGGGGGGGGGGGGGGGGGGGGGGGGGGGGGGGGGGGGGGGGGGGGGGGGGGGGGGGGGGGGGGGGGGGGGGGGGGGGGGGGGGGGGGGGGGGGGGGGGGGGGGGGGGGGGGGGGGGGGGGGGGGGGGGGGGGGGGGGGGGGGGGGGGGGGGGGGGGGGGGGGGGGGGGGGGGGGGGGGGGGGGGGGGGGGGGGGGGGGGGGGGGGGGGGGGGGGGGGGGGGGGGGGGGGGGGGGGGGGGGGGGGGGGGGGGGGGGGGGGGGGGGGGGGGGGGGGGGGGGGGGGGGGGGGGGGGGGGGGGGGGGGGGGGGGGGGGGGGGGGGGGGGGGGGGGGGGGGGGGGGGGGGGGGGGGGGGGGGGGGGGGGGGGGGGGGGGGGGGGGGGGGGGGGGGGGGGGGGGGGGGGGGGGGGGGGGGGGGGGGGGGGGGGGGGGGGGGGGGGGGGGGGGGGGGGGGGGGGGGGGGGGGGGGGGGGGGGGGGGGGGGGGGGGGGGGGGGGGGGGGGGGGGGGGGGGGGGGGGGGGGGGGGGGGGGGGGGGGGGGGGGGGGGGGGGGGGGGGGGGGGGGGGGGGGGGGGGGGGGGGGGGGGGGGGGGGGGGGGGGGGGGGGGGGGGGGGGGGGGGGGGGGGGGGGGGGGGGGGGGGGGGGGGGGGGGGGGGGGGGGGGGGGGGGGGGGGGGGGGGGGGGGGGGGGGGGGGGGGGGGGGGGGGGGGGGGGGGGGGGGGGGGGGGGGGGGGGGGGGGGGGGGGGGGGGGGGGGGGGGGGGGGGGGGGGGGGGGGGGGGGGGGGGGGGGGGGGGGGGGCGGGGGGGGGGGGGGGGGGGGGGGGGGGGGGGGGGGGGGGGGGGGGGGGGGGGGGGGGGGGGGGGGGGGGGGGGGGGGGGGGGGGGGGGGGGGGGGGGGGGGGGGGGGGGGGGGGGGGGGGGGGGGGGGGGGGGGGGGGGGGGGGGGGGGGGGGGGGGGGGGGGGGGGGGGGGGGGGGGGGGGGGGGGGGGGGGGGGGGGGGGGGGGGGGGGGGGGGGGGGGGGGGGGGGGGGGGGGGGGGGGGGGGGGGGGGGGGGGGGGGGGGGGGGGGGGGGGGGGGGGGGGGGGGGGGGGGGGGGGGGGGGGGGGGGGGGGGGGGGGGGGGGGGGGGGGGGGGGGGGGGGGGGGGGGGGGGGGGGGGGGGGGGGGGGGGGGGGGGGGGGGGGGGGGGGGGGGGGGGGGGGGGGGGGGGGGGGGGGGGGGGGGGGGGGGGGGGGGGGGGGGGGGGGGGGGGGGGGGGGGGGGGGGGGGGGGGGGGGGGGGGGGGGGGGGGGGGGGGGGGGGGGGGGGGGGGGGGGGGGGGGGGGGGGGGGGGGGGGGGGGGGGGGGGGGGGGGGGGGGGGGGGGGGGGGGGGGGGGGGGGGGGGGGGGGGGGGGGGGGGGGGGGGGGGGGGGGGGGGGGGGGGGGGGGGGGGGGGGGGGGGGGGGGGGGGGGGGGGGGGGGGGGGGGGGGGGGGGGGGGGGGGGGGGGGGGGGGGGGGGGGGGGGGGGGGGGGGGGGGGGGGGGGGGGGGGGGGGGGGGGGGGGGGGGGGGGGGGGGGGGGGGGGGGGGGGGGGGGGGGGGGGGGGGGGGGGGGGGGGGGGGGGGGGGGGGGGGGGGGGGGGGGGGGGGGGGGGGGGGGGGGGGGGGGGGGGGGGGGGGGGGGGGGGGGGGGGGGGGGGGGGGGGGGGGGGGGGGGGGGGGGGGGGGGGGGGGGGGGGGGGGGGGGGGGGGGGGGGGGGGGGGGGGGGGGGGGGGGGGGGGGGGGGGGGGGGGGGGGGGGGGGGGGGGGGGGGGGGGGGGGGGGGGGGGGGGGGGGGGGGGGGGGGGGGGGGGGGGGGGGGGGGGGGGGGGGGGGGGGGGGGGGGGGGGGGGGGGGGGGGGGGGGGGGGGGGGGGGGGGGGGGGGGGGGGGGGGGGGGGGGGGGGGGGGGGGGGGGGGGGGGGGGGGGGGGGGGGGGGGGGGGGGGGGGGGGGGGGGGGGGGGGGGGGGGGGGGGGGGGGGGGGGGGGGGGGGGGGGGGGGGGGGGGGGGGGGGGGGGGGGGGGGGGGGGGGGGGGGGGGGGGGGGGGGGGGGGGGGGGGGGGGGGGGGGGGGGGGGGGGGGGGGGGGGGGGGGGGGGGGGGGGGGGGGGGGGGGGGGGGGGGGGGGGGGGGGGGGGGGGGGGGGGGGGGGGGGGGGGGGGGGGGGGGGGGGGGGGGGGGGGGGGGGGGGGGGGGGGGGGGGGGGGGGGGGGGGGGGGGGGGGGGGGGGGGGGGGGGGGGGGGGGGGGGGGGGGGGGGGGGGGGGGGGGGGGGGGGGGGGGGGGGGGGGGGGGGGGGGGGGGGGGGGGGGGGGGGGGGGGGGGGGGGGGGGGGGGGGGGGGGGGGGGGGGGGGGGGGGGGGGGGGGGGGGGGGGGGGGGGGGGGGGGGGGGGGGGGGGGGGGGGGGGGGGGGGGGGGGGGGGGGGGGGGGGGGGGGGGGGGGGGGGGGGGGGGGGGGGGGGGGGGGGGGGGGGGGGGGGGGGGGGGGGGGGGGGGGGGGGGGGGGGGGGGGGGGGGGGGGGGGGGGGGGGGGGGGGGGGGGGGGGGGGGGGGGGGGGGGGGGGGGGGGGGGGGGGGGGGGGGGGGGGGGGGGGGGGGGGGGGGGGGGGGGGGGGGGGGGGGGGGGGGGGGGGGGGGGGGGGGGGGGGGGGGGGGGCGGGGGGGGGTGGGGGGGAGGGGGGGGGGGGTGGCGGCCGGGGGGGGGGTTGGGGGGGGGGGGGGCGGGTGGGGGGGGGGGGTGCGGGGGGGCGGGGGGGGGGGGGGGGGGGGGGGGGGGGGGGGGGGGTGTGGGGGGGGGGGGGGGGGGGGGGGGGGGGGGGGGGGGGGGGGGGGGGGGGGGGGGGGGGGGGGGGGGGGGGGGGGGGGGGGGGGGGGGGGGGGGGGGGGGGGGGGGGGGGGGGGGGGGGGGGGGGGGGGGGGGGGGGGGGGGGGGGGGGGGGGGGGGGGGGGGGGGGGGGGGGGGGGGGGGGGGGGGGGGGGGGGGGGGGGGGGGGGGGGGGGGGGGGGGGGGGGGGGGGGGGGGGGGGGGGGGGGGGGGGGGGGGGGGGGGGGGGGGGGGGGGGGGGGGGGGGGGGGGGGGGGGGGGGGGGGGGGGGGGGGGGGGGGGGGGGGGGGGGGGGGGGGGGGGGGGGGGGGGGGGGGGGGGGGGGGGGGGGGGGGGGGGGGGGGGGGGGGGGGGGGGGGGGGGGGGGGGGGGGGGGGGGGGGGGGGGGGGGGGGGGGGGGGGGGGGGGGGGGGGGGGGGGGGGGGGGGGGGGGGGGGGGGGGGGGGGGGGGGGGGGGGGGGGGGGGGGGGGGGGGGGGGGGGGGGGGGGGGGGGGGGGGGGGGGGGGGGGGGGGGGGGGGGGGGGGGGGGGGGGGGGGGGGGGGGGGGGGGGGGGGGGGGGGGGGGGGGGGGGGGGGGGGGGGGGGGGGGGGGGGGGGGGGGGGGGGGGGGGGGGGGGGGGGGGGGGGGGGGGGGGGGGGGGGGGGGGGGGGGGGGGGGGGGGGGGGGGGGGGGGGGGGGGGGGGGGGGGGGGGGGGGGGGGGGGGGGGGGGGGGGGGGGGGGGGGGGGGGGGGGGGGGGGGGGGGGGGGGGGGGGGGGGGGGGGGGGGGGGGGGGGGGGGGGGGGGGGGGGGGGGGGGGGGGGGGGGGGGGGGGGGGGGGGGGGGGGGGGGGGGGGGGGGGGGGGGGGGGGGGGGGGGGGGGGGGGGGGGGGGGGGGGGGGGGGGGGGGGGGGGGGGGGGGGGGGGGGGGGGGGGGGGGGGGGGGGGGGGGGGGGGGGGGGGGGGGGGGGGGGGGGGGGGGGGGGGGGGGGGGGGGGGGGGGGGGGGGGGGGGGGGGGGGGGGGGGGGGGGGGGGGGGGGGGGGGGGGGGGGGGGGGGGGGGGGGGGGGGGGGGGGGGGGGGGGGGGGGGGGGGGGGGGGGGGGGGGGGGGGGGGGGGGGGGGGGGGGGGGGGGGGGGGGGGGGGGGGGGGGGGGGGGGGGGGGGGGGGGGGGGGGGGGGGGGGGGGGGGGGGGGGGGGGGGGGGGGGGGGGGGGGGGGGGGGGGGGGGGGGGGGGGGGGGGGGGGGGGGGGGGGGGGGGGGGGGGGGGGGGGGGGGGGGGGGGGGGGGGGGGGGGGGGGGGGGGGGGGGGGGGGGGGGGGGGGGGGGGGGGGGGGGGGGGGGGGGGGGGGGGGGGGGGGGGGGGGGGGGGGGGGGGGGGGGGGGGGGGGGGGGGGGGGGGGGGGGGGGGGGGGGGGGGGGGGGGGGGGGGGGGGGGGGGGGGGGGGGGGGGGGGGGGGGGGGGGGGGGGGGGGGGGGGGGGGGGGGGGGGGGGGGGGGGGGGGGGGGGGGGGGGGGGGGGGGGGGGGGGGGGGGGGGGGGGGGGGGGGGGGGGGGGGGGGGGGGGGGGGGGGGGGGGGGGGGGGGGGGGGGGGGGGGGGGGGGGGGGGGGGGGGGGGGGGGGGGGGGGGGGGGGGGGGGGGGGGGGGGGGGGGGGGGGGGGGGGGGGGGGGGGGGGGGGGGGGGGGGGGGGGGGGGGGGGGGGGGGGGGGGGGGGGGGGGGGGGGGGGGGGGGGGGGGGGGGGGGGGGGGGGGGGGGGGGGGGGGGGGGGGGGGGGGGGGGGGGGGGGGGGGGGGGGGGGGGGGGGGGGGGGGGGGGGGGGGGGGGGGGGGGGGGGGGGGGGGGGGGGGGGGGGGGGGGGGGGGGGGGGGGGGGGGGGGGGGGGGGGGGGGGGGGGGGGGGGGGGGGGGGGGGGGGGGGGGGGGGGGGGGGGGGGGGGGGGGGGGGGGGGGGGGGGGGGGGGGGGGGGGGGGGGGGGGGGGGGGGGGGGGGGGGGGGGGGGGGGGGGGGGGGGGGGGGGGGGGGGGGGGGGGGGGGGGGGGGGGGGGGGGGGGGGGGGGGGGGGGGGGGGGGGGGGGGGGGGGGGGGGGGGGGGGGGGGGGGGGGGGGGGGGGGGGGGGGGGGGGGGGGGGGGGGGGGGGGGGGGGGGGGGGGGGGGGGGGGGGGGGGGGGGGGGGGGGGGGGGGGGGGGGGGGGGGGGGGGGGGGGGGGGGGGGGGGGGGGGGGGGGGGGGGGGGGGGGGGGGGGGGGGGGGGGGGGGGGGGGGGGGGGGGGGGGGGGGGGGGGGGGGGGGGGGGGGGGGGGGGGGGGGGGGGGGGGGGGGGGGGGGGGGGGGGGGGGGGGGGGGGGGGGGGGGGGGGGGGGGGGGGGGGGGGGGGGGGGGGGGGGGGGGGGGGGGGGGGGGGGGGGGGGGGGGGGGGGGGGGGGGGGGGGGGGGGGGGGGGGGGGGGGGGGGGGGGGGGGGGGGGGGGGGGGGGGGGGGGGGGGGGGGGGGGGGGGGGGGGGGGGGGGGGGGGGGGGGGGGGGGGGGGGGGGGGGGGGGGGGGGGGGGGGGGGGGGGGGGGGGGGGGGGGGGGGGGGGGGGGGGGGGGGGGGGGGGGGGGGGGGGGGGGGGGGGGGGGGGGGGGGGGGGGGGGGGGGGGGGGGGGGGGGGGGGGGGGGGGGGGGGGGGGGGGGGGGGGGGGGGGGGGGGGGGGGGGGGGGGGGGGGGGGGGGGGGGGGGGGGGGGGGGGGGGGGGGGGGGGGGGGGGGGGGGGGGGGGGGGGGGGGGGGGGGGGGGGGGGGGGGGGGGGGGGGGGGGGGGGGGGGGGGGGGGGGGGGGGGGGGGGGGGGGGGGGGGGGGGGGGGGGGGGGGGGGGGGGGGGGGGGGGGGGGGGGGGGGGGGGGGGGGGGGGGGGGGGGGGGGGGGGGGGGGGGGGGGGGGGGGGGGGGGGGGGGGGGGGGGGGGGGGGGGGGGGGGGGGGGGGGGGGGGGGGGGGGGGGGGGGGGGGGGGGGGGGGGGGGGGGGGGGGGGGGGGGGGGGGGGGGGGGGGGGGGGGGGGGGGGGGGGGGGGGGGGGGGGGGGGGGGGGGGGGGGGGGGGGGGGGGGGGGGGGGGGGGGGGGGGGGGGGGGGGGGGGGGGGGGGGGGGGGGGGGGGGGGGGGGGGGGGGGGGGGGGGGGGGGGGGGGGGGGGGGGGGGGGGGGGGGGGGGGGGGGGGGGGGGGGGGGGGGGGGGGGGGGGGGGGGGGGGGGGGGGGGGGGGGGGGGGGGGGGGGGGGGGGGGGGGGGGGGGGGGGGGGGGGGGGGGGGGGGGGGGGGGGGGGGGGGGGGGGGGGGGGGGGGGGGGGGGGGGGGGGGGGGGGGGGGGGGGGGGGGGGGGGGGGGGGGGGGGGGGGGGGGGGGGGGGGGGGGGGGGGGGGGGGGGGGGGGGGGGGGGGGGGGGGGGGGGGGGGGGGGGGGGGGGGGGGGGGGGGGGGGGGGGGGGGGGGGGGGGGGGGGGGGGGGGGGGGGGGGGGGGGGGGGGGGGGGGGGGGGGGGGGGGGGGGGGGGGGGGGGGGGGGGGGGGGGGGGGGGGGGGGGGGGGGGGGGGGGGGGGGGGGGGGGGGGGGGGGGGGGGGGGGGGGGGGGGGGGGGGGGGGGGGGGGGGGGGGGGGGGGGGGGGGGGGGGGGGGGGGGGGGGGGGGGGGGGGGGGGGGGGGGGGGGGGGGGGGGGGGGGGGGGGGGGGGGGGGGGGGGGGGGGGGGGGGGGGGGGGGGGGGGGGGGGGGGGGGGGGGGGGGGGGGGGGGGGGGGGGGGGGGGGGGGGGGGGGGGGGGGGGGGGGGGGGGGGGGGGGGGGGGGGGGGGGGGGGGGGGGGGGGGGGGGGGGGGGGGGGGGGGGGGGGGGCGGGGGGGGGGGCGGGGGCCCGGCGGGGGGCGGGGGGGGGGGGGGGGGGGGGGGGGGGGGGGGGGCGGGGGCGGGGGGGGGGGGGGGGGGGGGGGGGGGGGGGGGGGGGGGGGGCGGCCGGGGGGGGGGGGGGGGGGGGGGGGGGGGGGGGGGGGGGGGGGGGGGGGGGGGGGGGGGGGGGGGGGGGGGGGGGGGGGGGGGGGGGGGGGGGGGGGGGGGGGGGGGGGGGGGGGGGGGGGGGGGGGGGGGGGGGGGGGGGGGGGGGGGGGGGGGGGGGGGGGGGGGGGGGGGGGGGGGGGGGGGGGGGGGGGGGGGGGGGGGGGGGGGGGGGGGGGGGGGGGGGGGGGGGGGGGGGGGGGGGGGGGGGGGGGGGGGGGGGGGGGGGGGGGGGGGGGGGGGGGGGGGGGGGGGGGGGGGGGGGGGGGGGGGGGGGGGGGGGGGGGGGGGGGGGGGGGGGGGGGGGGGGGGGGGGGGGGGGGGGGGGGGGGGGGGGGGGGGGGGGGGGGGGGGGGGGGGGGGGGGGGGGGGGGGGGGGGGGGGGGGGGGGGGGGGGGGGGGGGGGGGGGGGGGGGGGGGGGGGGGGGGGGGGGGGGGGGGGGGGGGGGGGGGGGGGGGGGGGGGGGGGGGGGGGGGGGGGGGGGGGGGGGGGGGGGGGGGGGGGGGGGGGGGGGGGGGGGGGGGGGGGGGCGGGGGCGGGGGGCGCCGGGCGGGGGGGGGGGGCGGCGGGGGGGGGGGGGGGGGGGGGGGGGGGGGGGGGGGGGGGGGGGGGGGGGGGGGGGGGGGGGGGGGGGGGGGGGGGGGGGGGGGGGGGGGGGGGGGGGGGGGGGGGGGGGGGGGGGGGGGGGGGGGGGGGGGGGGGGGGGGGGGGGGGGGGGGGGGGGGGGGGGGGGGGGGGGGGGGGGGGGGGGGGGGGGGGGGGGGGGGGGGGGGGGGGGGGGGGGGGGGGGGGGGGGGGGGGGGGGGGGGGGGGGGGGGGGGGGGGGGGGGGGGGGGGGGGGGGGGGGGGGGGGGGGGGGGGGGGGGGGGGGGGGGGGGGGGGGGGGGGGGGGGGGGGGGGGGGGGGGGGGGGGGGGGGGGGGGGGGGGGGGGGGGGGGGGGGGGGGGGGGGGGGGGGGGGGGGGGGGGGGGGGGGGGGGGGGGGGGGGGGGGGGGGGGGGGGGGGGGGGGGGGGGGGGGGGGGGGGGGGGGGGGGGGGGGGGGGGGGGGGGGGGGGGGGGGGGGGGGGGGGGGGGGGGGGGGGGGGGGGGGGGGGGGGGGGGGGGGGGGGGGGGGGGGGGGGGGGGGGGGGGGGGGGGGGGGGGGGGGGGGGGGGGGGGGGGGGGGGGGGGGGGGGGGGGGGGGGGGGGGGGGGGGGGGGGGGGGGGGGGGGGGGGGGGGGGGGGGGGGGGGGGGGGGGGGGGGGGGGGGGGGGGGGGGGGGGGGGGGGGGGGGGGGGGGGGGGGGGGGGGGGGGGGGGGGGGGGGGGGGGGGGGGGGGGGGGGGGGGGGGGGGGGGGGGGGGGGGGGGGGGGGGGGGGGGGGGGGGGGGGGGGGGGGGGGGGGGGGGGGGGGGGGGGGGGGGGGGGGGGGGGGGGGGGGGGGGGGGGGGGGGGGGGGGGGGGGGGGGGGGGGGGGGGGGGGGGGGGGGGGGGGGGGGGGGGGGGGGGGGGGGGGGGGGGGGGGGGGGGGGGGGGGGGGGGGGGGGGGGGGGGGGGGGGGGGGGGGGGGGGGGGGGGGGGGGGGGGGGGGGGGGGGGGGGGGGGGGGGGGGGGGGGGGGGGGGGGGGGGGGGGGGGGGGGGGGGGGGGGGGGGGGGGGGGGGGGGGGGGGGGGGGGGGGGGGGGGGGGGGGGGGGGGGGGGGGGGGGGGGGGGGGGGGGGGGGGGGGGGGGGGGGGGGGGGGGGGGGGGGGGGGGGGGGGGGGGGGGGGGGGGGGGGGGGGGGGGGGGGGGGGGGGGGGGGGGGGGGGGGGGGGGGGGGGGGGGGGGGGGGGGGGGGGGGGGGGGGGGGGGGGGGGGGGGGGGGGGGGGGGGGGGGGGGGGGGGGGGGGGGGGGGGGGGGGGGGGGGGGGGGGGGGGGGGGGGGGGGGGGGGGGGGGGGGGGGGGGGGGGGGGGGGGGGGGGGGGGGGGGGGGGGGGGGGGGGGGGGGGGGGGGGGGGGGGGGGGGGGGGGGGGGGGGGGGGGGGGGGGGGGGGGGGGGGGGGGGGGGGGGGGGGGGGGGGGGGGGGGGGGGGGGGGGGGGGGGGGGGGGGGGGGGGGGGGGGGGGGGGGGGGGGGGGGGGGGGGGGGGGGGGGGGGGGGGGGGGGGGGGGGGGGGGGGGGGGGGGGGGGGGGGGGGGGGGGGGGGGGGGGGGGGGGGGGGGGGGGGGGGGGGGGGGGGGGGGGGGGGGGGGGGGGGGGGGGGGGGGGGGGGGGGGGGGGGGGGGGGGGGGGGGGGGGGGGGGGGGGGGGGGGGGGGGGGGGGGGGGGGGGGGGGGGGGGGGGGGGGGGGGGGGGGGGGGGGGGGGGGGGGGGGGGGGGGGGGGGGGGGGGGGGGGGGGGGGCGGGGGGCGGGGGGCGGGGGGCGCGGGGGGGGGGGGGGGGGGGGGGGGGGGGGGGGGGGGGGGGGGGGGGGGGGGGGGGGGGGGGGGGGGGGGGGGGGGGGGGGGGGGGGGGGGGGGGGGGGGGGGGGGGGGGGGGGGGGGGGGGGGGGGGGGGGGGGGGGGGGGGGGGGGGGGGGGGGGGGGGGGGGGGGGGGGGGGGGGGGGGGGGGGGGGGGGGGGGGGGGGGGGGGGGGGGGGGGGGGGGGGGGGGGGGGGGGGGGGGGGGGGGGGGGGGGGGGGGGGGGGGGGGGGGGGGGGGGGGGGGGGGGGGGGGGGGGGGGGGGGGGGGGGGGGGGGGGGGGGGGGGGGGGGGGGGGGGGGGGGGGGGGGGGGGGGGGGGGGGGGGGGGGGGGGGGGGGGGGGGGGGGGGGGGGGGGGGGGGGGGGGGGGGGGGGGGGGGGGGGGGGGGGGGGGGGGGGGGGGGGGGGGGGGGGGGGGGGGGGGGGGGGGGGGGGGGGGGGGGGGGGGGGGGGGGGGGGGGGGGGGGGGGGGGGGGGGGGGGGGGGGGGGGGGGGGGGGGGGGGGGGGGGGGGGGGGGGGGGGGGGGGGGGGGGGGGGGGGGGGGGGGGGGGGGGGGGGGGGGGGGGGGGGGGGGGGGGGGGGGGGGGGGGGGGGGGGGGGGGGGGGGGGGGGGGGGGGGGGGGGGGGGGGGGGGGGGGGGGGGGGGGGGGGGGGGGGGGGGGGGGGGGGGGGGGGGGGGGGGGGGGGGGGGGGGGGGGGGGGGGGGGGGGGGGGGGGGGGGGGGGGGGGGGGGGGGGGGGGGGGGGGGGGGGGGGGGGGGGGGGGGGGGGGGGGGGGGGGGGGGGGGGGGGGGGGGGGGGGGGGGGGGGGGGGGGGGGGGGGGGGGGGGGGGGGGGGGGGGGGGGGGGGGGGGGGGGGGGGGGGGGGGGGGGGGGGGGGGGGGGGGGGGGGGGGGGGGGGGGGGGGGGGGGGGGGGGGGGGGGGGGGGGGGGGGGGGGGGGGGGGGGGGGGGGGGGGGGGGGGGGGGGGGGGGGGGGGGGGGGGGGGGGGGGGGGGGGGGGGGGGGGGGGGGGGGGGGGGGGGGGGGGGGGGGGGGGGGGGGGGGGGGGGGGGGGGGGGGGGGGGGGGGGGGGGGGGGGGGGGGGGGGGGGGGGGGGGGGGGGGGGGGGGGGGGGGGGGGGGGGGGGGGGGGGGGGGGGGGGGGGGGGGGGGGGGGGGGGGGGGGGGGGGGGGGGGGGGGGGGGGGGGGGGGGGGGGGGGGGGGGGGGGGGGGGGGGGGGGGGGGGGGGGGGGGGGGGGGGGGGGGGGGGGGGGGGGGGGGGGGGGGGGGGGGGGGGGGGGGGGGGGGGGGGGGGGGGGGGGGGGGGGGGGGGGGGGGGGGGGGGGGGGGGGGGGGGGGGGGGGGGGGGGGGGGGGGGGGGGGGGGGGGGGGGGGGGGGGGGGGGGGGGGGGGGGGGGGGGGGGGGGGGGGGGGGGGGGGGGGGGGGGGGGGGGGGGGGGGGGGGGGGGGGGGGGGGGGGGGGGGGGGGGGGGGGGGGGGGGGGGGGGGGGGGGGGGGGGGGGGGGGGGGGGGGGGGGGGGGGGGGGGGGGGGGGGGGGGGGGGGGGGGGGGGGGGGGGGGGGGGGGGGGGGGGGGGGGGGGGGGGGGGGGGGGGGGGGGGGGGGGGGGGGGGGGGGGGGGGGGGGGGGGGGGGGGGGGGGGGGGGGGGGGGGGGGGGGGGGGGGGGGGGGGGGGGGGGGGGGGGGGGGGGGGGGGGGGGGGGGGGGGGGGGGGGGGGGGGGGGGGGGGGGGGGGGGGGGGGGGGGGGGGGGGGGGGGGGGGGGGGGGGGGGGGGGGGGGGGGGGGGGGGGGGGGGGGGGGGGGGGGGGGGGGGGGGGGGGGGGGGGGGGGGGGGGGGGGGGGGGGGGGGGGGGGGGGGGCGGGGGGGGGGGGGGGGGGGGGGGGGGGGGGGGGGGGGGGGGGGGGGGGGGGGGGGGGGGGGGGGGGGGGGGGGGGGGGGGGGGGGGGGGGGGGGGGGGGGGGGGGGGGGGGGGGGGGGGGGGGGGGGGGGGGGGGGGGGGGGGGGGGGGGGGGGGGGGGGGGGGGGGGGGGGGGGGGGGGGGGGGGGGGGGGGGGGGGGGGGGGGGGGGGGGGGGGGGGGGGGGGGGGGGGGGGGGGGGGGGGGGGGGGGGGGGGGGGGGGGGGGGGGGGGGGGGGGGGGGGGGGGGGGGGGGGGGGGGGGGGGGGGGGGGGGGGGGGGGGGGGGGGGGGGGGGGGGGGGGGGGGGGGGGGGGGGGGGGGGGGGGGGGGGGGGGGGGGGGGGGGGGGGGGGGGGGGGGGGGGGGGGGGGGGGGGGGGGGGGGGGGGGGGGGGGGGGGGGGGGGGGGGGGGGGGGGGGGGGGGGGGGGGGGGGGGGGGGGGGGGGGGGGGGGGGGGGGGGGGGGGGGGGGGGGGGGGGGGGGGGGGGGGGGGGGGGGGGGGGGGGGGGGGGGGGGGGGGGGGGGGGGGGGGGGGGGGGGGGGGGGGGGGGGGGGGGGGGGGGGGGGGGGGGGGGGGGGGGGGGGGGGGGGGGGGGGGGGGGGGGGGGGGGGGGGGGGGGGGGCGGGGGGGGGGGGGGGGAGGGGGGGGGGGGGGGGGGGGGGGGGGGGGGGGGGGGGGGGGGGGGGGGGGGGGGGGGGGGGGGGGGGGGGGGGGGGGGGGGGGGGGGGGGGGGGGGGGGGGGGGGGGGGGGGGGGGGGGGGGGGGGGGGGGGGGGGGGGGGGGGGGGGGGGGGGGGGGGGGGGGGGGGGGGGGGGGGGGGGGGGGGGGGGGGGGGGGGGGGGGGGGGGGGGGGGGGGGGGGGGGGGGGGGGGGGGGGGGGGGGGGGGGGGGGGGGGGGGGGGGGGGGGGGGGGGGGGGGGGGGGGGGGGGGGGGGGGGGGGGGGGGGGGGGGGGGGGGGGGGGGGGGGGGGGGGGGGGGGGGGGGGGGGGGGGGGGGGGGGGGGGGGGGGGGGGGGGGGGGGGGGGGGGGGGGGGGGGGGGGGGGGGGGGGGGGGGGGGGGGGGGGGGGGGGGGGGGGGGGGGGGGGGGGGGGGGGGGGGGGGGGGGGGGGGGGGGGGGGGGGGGGGGGGGGGGGGGGGGGGGGGGGGGGGGGGGGGGGGGGGGGGGGGGGGGGGGGGGGGGGGGGGGGGGGGGGGGGGGGGGGGGGGGGGGGGGGGGGGGGGGGGGGGGGGGGGGGGGGGGGGGGGGGGGGGGGGGGGGGGGGGGGGGGGGGGGGGGGGGGGGGGGGGGGGGGGGGGGGGGGGGGGGGGGGGGGGGGGGGGGGGGGGGGGGGGGGGGGGGGGGGGGGGGGGGGGGGGGGGGGGGGGGGGGGGGGGGGGGGGGGGGGGGGGGGGGGGGGGGGGGGGGGGGGGGGGGGGGGGGGGGGGGGGGGGGGGGGGGGGGGGGGGGGGGGGGGGGGGGGGGGGGGGGGGGGGGGGGGGGGGGGGGGGGGGGGGGGGGGGGGGGGGGGGGGGGGGGGGGGGGGGGGGGGGGGGGGGGGGGGGGGGGGGGGGGGGGGGGGGGGGGGGGGGGGGGGGGGGGGGGGGGGGGGGGGGGGGGGGGGGGGGGGGGGGGGGGGGGGGGGGGGGGGGGGGGGGGGGGGGGGGGGGGGGGGGGGGGGGGGGGGGGGGGGGGGGGGGGGGGGGGGGGGGGGGGGGGGGGGGGGGGGGGGGGGGGGGGGGGGGGGGGGGGGGGGGGGGGGGGGGGGGGGGGGGGGGGGGGGGGGGGGGGGGGGGGGGGGGGGGGGGGGGGGGGGGGGGGGGGGGGGGGGGGGGGGGGGGGGGGGGGGGGGGGGGGGGGGGGGGGGGGGGGGGGGGGGGGGGGGGGGGGGGGGGGGGGGGGGGGGGGGGGGGGGGGGGGGGGGGGGGGGGGGGGGGGGGGGGGGGGGGGGGGGGGGGGGGGGGGGGGGGGGGGGGGGGGGGGGGGGGGGGGGGGGGGGGGGGGGGGGGGGGGGGGGGGGGGGGGGGGGGGGGGGGGGGGGGGGGGGGGGGGGGGGGGGGGGGGGGGGGGGGGGGGGGGGGGGGGGGGGGGGGGGGGGGGGGGGGGGGGGGGGGGGGGGGGGGGGGGGGGGGGGGGGGGGGGGGGGGGGGGGGGGGGGGGGGGGGGGGGGGGGGGGGGGGGGGGGGGGGGGGGGGGGGGGGGGGGGGGGGGGGGGGGGGGGGGGGGGGGGGGGGGGGGGGGGGGGGGGGGGGGGGGGGGGGGGGGGGGGGGGGGGGGGGGGGGGGGGGGGGGGGGGGGGGGGGGGGGGGGGGGGGGGGGGGGGGGGGGGGGGGGGGGGGGGGGGGGGGGGGGGGGGGGGGGGGGGGGGGGGGGGGGGGGGGGGGGGGGGGGGGGGGGGGGGGGGGGGGGGGGGGGGGGGGGGGGGGGGGGGGGGGGGGGGGGGGGGGGGGGGGGGGGGGGGGGGGGGGGGGGGGGGGGGGGGGGGGGGGGGGGGGGGGGGGGGGGGGGGGGGGGGGGGGGGGGGGGGGGGGGGGGGGGGGGGGGGGGGGGGGGGGGGGGGGGGGGGGGGGGGGGGGGGGGGGGGGGGGGGGGGGGGGGGGGGGGGGGGGGGGGGGGGGGGGGGGGGGGGGGGGGGGGGGGGGGGGGGGGGGGGGGGGGGGGGGGGGGGGGGGGGGGGGGGGGGGGGGGGGGGGGGGGGGGGGGGGGGGGGGGGGGGGGGGGGGGGGGGGGGGGGGGGGGGGGGGGGGGGGGGGGGGGGGGGGGGGGGGGGGGGGGGGGGGGGGGGGGGGGGGGGGGGGGGGGGGGGGGGGGGGGGGGGGGGGGGGGGGGGGGGGGGGGGGGGGGGGGGGGGGGGGGGGGGGGGGGGGGGGGGGGGGGGGGGGGGGGGGGGGGGGGGGGGGGGGGGGGGGGGGGGGGGGGGGGGGGGGGGGGGGGGGGGGGGGGGGGGGGGGGGGGGGGGGGGGGGGGGGGGGGGGGGGGGGGGGGGGGGGGGGGGGGGGGGGGGGGGGGGGGGGGGGGGGGGGGGGGGGGGGGGGGGGGGGGGGGGGGGGGGGGGGGGGGGGGGGGGGGGGGGGGGGGGGGGGGGGGGGGGGGGGGGGGGGGGGGGGGGGGGGGGGGGGGGGGGGGGGGGGGGGGGGGGGGGGGGGGGGGGGGGGGGGGGGGGGGGGGGGGGGGGGGGGGGGGGGGGGGGGGGGGGGGGGGGGGGGGGGGGGGGGGGGGGGGGGGGGGGGGGGGGGGGGGGGGGGGGGGGGGGGGGGGGGGGGGGGGGGGGGGGGGGGGGGGGGGGGGGGGGGGGGGGGGGGGGGGGGGGGGGGGGGGGGGGGGGGGGGGGGGGGGGGGGGGGGGGGGGGGGGGGGGGGGGGGGGGGGGGGGGGGGGGGGGGGGGGGGGGGGGGGGGGGGGGGGGGGGGGGGGGGGGGGGGGGGGGGGGGGGGGGGGGGGGGGGGGGGGGGGGGGGGGGGGGGGGGGGGGGGGGGGGGGGGGGGGGGGGGGGGGGGGGGGGGGGGGGGGGGGGGGGGGGGGGGGGGGGGGGGGGGGGGGGGGGGGGGGGGGGGGGGGGGGGGGGGGGGGGGGGGGGGGGGGGGGGGGGGGGGGGGGGGGGGGGGGGGGGGGGGGGGGGGGGGGGGGGGGGGGGGGGGGGGGGGGGGGGGGGGGGGGGGGGGGGGGGGGGGGGGGGGGGGGGGGGGGGGGGGGGGGGGGGGGGGGGGGGGGGGGGGGGGGGGGGGGGGGGGGGGGGGGGGGGGGGGGGGGGGGGGGGGGGGGGGGGGGGGGGGGGGGGGGGGGGGGGGGGGGGGGGGGGGGGGGGGGGGGGGGGGGGGGGGGGGGGGGGGGGGGGGGGGGGGGGGGGGGGGGGGGGGGGGGGGGGGGGGGGGGGGGGGGGGGGGGGGGGGGGGGGGGGGGGGGGGGGGGGGGGGGGGGGGGGGGGGGGGGGGGGGGGGGGGCGGCGGGGGGGGGGGGGGGGGGGGGGGGGGGGGGGGGGGGGGGGGGGGGGGGGGGGGGGGGGGGGGGGGGGGGGGGGGGGGGGGGGGGGGGGGGGGGGGGGGGGGGGGGGGGGGGGGGGGGGGGGGGGGGGGGGGGGGGGGGGGGGGGGGGGGGGGGGGGGGGGGGGGGGGGGGGGGGGGGGGGGGGGGGGGGGGGGGGGGGGGGGGGGGGGGGGGGGGGGGGGGGGGGGGGGGGGGGGGGGGGGGGGGGGGGGGGGGGGGGGGGGGGGGGGGGGGGGGGGGGGGGGGGGGGGGGGGGGGGGGGGGGGGGGGGGGGGGGGGGGGGGGGGGGGGGGGGGGGGGGGGGGGGGGGGGGGGGGGGGGGGGGGGGGGGGGGGGGGGGGGGGGGGGGGGGGGGGGGGGGGGGGGGGGGGGGGGGGGGGGGGGGGGGGGGGGGGGGGGGGGGGGGGGGGGGGGGGGGGGGGGGGGGGGGGGGGGGGGGGGGGGGGGGGGGGGGGGGGGGGGGGGGGGGGGGGGGGGGGGGGGGGGGGGGGGGGGGGGGGGGGGGGGGGGGGGGGGGGGGGGGGGGGGGGGGGGGGGGGGGGGGGGGGGGGGGGGGGGGGGGGGGGGGGGGGGGGGGGGGGGGGGGGGGGGGGGGGGGGGGGGGGGGGGGGGGGGGGGGGGGGGGGGGGGGGGGGGGGGGGGGGGGGGGGGGGGGGGGGGGGGGGGGGGGGGGGGGGGGGGGGGGGGGGGGGGGGGGGGGGGGGGGGGGGGGGGGGGGGGGGGGGGGGGGGGGGGGGGGGGGGGGGGGGGGGGGGGGGGGGGGGGGGGGGGGGGGCGCGGGGGTGGGGCGTGGGGGCGCGTGGGGGGGGGGGGAGGGGGGGGGGGGGGGGGGGGGGGGGGGGGGGGGGGGGGGGGGGGGGGGGGGGGGGGGGGTGGGGGGGGGGGGGGGGGGGGGGGGGGGGGTTTGTTGGGTTTTTTTTTGTTTTGTGTTTTTTGTTTTTTTGTTTTTTTTTTTTTTTTTTTTTTTTTTTTTTTTTTTGGGGGGGTGGGGGTTTTTT
>CM056371.1:56055078-56067578 GCA_029641205.1 Citrus maxima
GGGGGGGGGGGGGGGGGGGGGGGGGGGGGGGGGGGGGGGGGGGGGGGGGGGGGGGGGGGGGGGGGGGGGGGGGGGGGGGGGGGGGGGGGGGGGGGGGGGGGGGGGGGGGGGGGGGGGGGGGGGGGGGGGGGGGGGGGGGGGGGGGGGGGGGGGGGGGGGGGGGGGGGGGGGGGGGGGGGGGGGGGGGGGGGGGGGGGGGGGGGGGGGGGGGGGGGGGGGGGGGGGGGGGGGGGGGGGGGGGGGGGGGGGGGGGGGGGGGGGGGGGGGGGGGGGGGGGGGGGGGGGGGGGGGGGGGGGGGGGGGGGGGGGGGGGGGGGGGGGGGGGGGGGGGGGGGGGGGGGGGGGGGGGGGGGGGGGGGGGGGGGGGGGGGGGGGGGGGGCGGGGGGGGGGGGGGGGGGGGGGGGGGGGGGGGGGGGGGGGGGGGGGGGGGGGGGGGGGGGGGGGGGGGGGGGGGGGGGGGGGGGGGGGGGGGGGGGGGGGGGGGGGGGGGGGGGGGGGGGGGGGGGGGGGGGGGGGGGGGGGGGGGGGGGGGGGGGGGGGGGGGGGGGGGGGGGGGGGGGGGGGGGGGGGGGGGGGGGGGGGGGGGGGGGGGGGGGGGGGGGGGGGGGGGGGGGGGGGGGGGGGGGGGGGGGGGGGGGGGGGGGGGGGGGGGGGGGGGGGGGGGGGGGGGGGGCGGGGGGGGGGGGGGGGGGGGGGGGGGGGGGGGGGGGGGGGGGGGGGGGGGGGGGGGGGGGGGGGGGGGGGGGGGGGGGGGGGGGGGGGGGGGGGGGGGGGGGGGGGGGGGGGGGGGGGGGGGGGGGGGGGGGGGGGGGGGGGGGGGGGGGGGGGGGGGGGGGGGGGGGGGGGGGGGGGGGGGGGGGGGGGGGGGGGGGGGGGGGGGGGGGGGGGGGGGGGGGGGGGGGGGGGGGGGGGGGGGGGGGGGGGGGGGGGGGGGGGGGGGGGGGGGGGGGGGGGGGGGGGGGGGGGGGGGGGGGGGGGGGGGGGGGGGGGGGGGGGGGGGGGGGGGGGGGGGGGGGGGGGGGGGGGGGGGGGGGGGGGGGGGGGGGGGGGGGGGGGGGGGGGGGGGGGGGGGGGGGGGGGGGGGGGGGGGGGGGGGGGGGGGGGGGGGGGGGGGGGGGGGGGGGGGGGGGGGGGGGGGGGGGGGGGGGGGGGGGGGGGGGGGGGGGGGGGGGGGGGGGGGGGGGGGGGGGGGGGGGGGGGGGGGGGGGGGGGGGGGGGGGGGGGGGGGGGGGGGGGGGGGGGGGGGGGGGGGGGGGGGGGGGGGGGGGGGGGGGGGGGGGGGGGGGGGGGGGGGGGGGGGGGGGGGGGGGGGGGGGGGGGGGGGGGGGGGGGGGGGGGGGGGGGGGGGGGGGGGGGGGGGGGGGGGGGGGGGGGGGGGGGGGGGGGGGGGGGGGGGGGGGGGGGGGGGGGGGGGGGGGGGGGGGGGGGGGGGGGGGGGGGGGGGGGGGGGGGGGGGGGGGGGGGGGGGGGGGGGGGGGGGGGGGGGGGGGGGGGGGGGGGGGGGGGGGGGGGGGGGGGGGGGGGGGGGGGGGGGGGGGGGGGGGGGGGGGGGGGGGGGGGGGGGGGGGGGGGGGGGGGGGGGGGGGGGGGGGGGGGGGGGGGGGGGGGGGGGGGGGGGGGGGGGGGGGGGGGGGGGGGGGGGGGGGGGGGGGGGGGGGGGGGGGGGGGGGGGGGGGGGGGGGGGGGGGGGGGGGGGGGGGGGGGGGGGGGGGGGGGGGGGGGGGGGGGGGGGGGGGGGGGGGGGGGGGGGGGGGGGGGGGGGGGGGGGGGGGGGGGGGGGGGGGGGGGGGGGGGGGGGGGGGGGGGGGGGGGGGGGGGGGGGGGGGGGGGGGGGGGGGGGGGGGGGGGGGGGGGGGGGGGGGGGGGGGGGGGGGGGGGGGGGGGGGGGGGGGGGGGGGGGGGGGGGGGGGGGGGGGGGGGGGGGGGGGGGGGGGGGGGGGGGGGGGGGGGGGGGGGGGGGGGGGGGGGGGGGGGGGGGGGGGGGGGGGGGGGGGGGGGGGGGGGGGGGGGGGGGGGGGGGGGGGGGGGGGGGGGGGGGGGGGGGGGGGGGGGGGGGGGGGGGGGGGGGGGGGGGGGGGGGGGGGGGGGGGGGGGGGGGGGGGGGGGGGGGGGGGGGGGGGGGGGGGGGGGGGGGGGGGGGGGGGGGGGGGGGGGGGGGGGGGGGGGGGGGGGGGGGGGGGGGGGGGGGGGGGGGGGGGGGGGGGGGGGGGGGGGGGGGGGGGGGGGGGGGGGGGGGGGGGGGGGGGGGGGGGGGGGGGGGGGGGGGGGGGGGGGGGGGGGGGGGGGGGGGGGGGGGGGGGGGGGGGGGGGGGGGGGGGGGGGGGGGGGGGGGGGGGGGGGGGGGGGGGGGGGGGGGGGGGGGGGGGGGGGGGGGGGGGGGGGGGGGGGGGGGGGGGGGGGGGGGGCGGGGGGGGGGGGGGGGGGGGGGGGGGGGGGGGGGGGGGGGGGGGGGGGGGGGGGGGGGGGGGGGGGGGGGGGGGGGGGGGGGGGGGGGGGGGGGGGGGGGGGGGGGGGGGGGGGGGGGGGGGGGGGGGGGGGGGGGGGGGGGGGGGGGGGGGGGGGGGGGGGGGGGGGGGGGGGGGGGGGGGGGGGGGGGGGGGGGGGGGGGGGGGGGGGGGGGGGGGGGGGGGGGGGGGGGGGGGGGGGGGGGGGGGGGGGGGGGGGGGGGGGGGGGGGGGGGGGGGGGGGGGGGGGGGGGGGGGGGGGGGGGGGGGGGGGGGGGGGGGGGGGGGGGGTGGGGGGGGGGGGGGGGGGGGGGGGGGGGGGGGGGGGGGGGGGGGGGGGGGGGGGGGGGGGGGGGGGGGGGGGGGGGGGGGGGGGGGGGGGGGGGGGGGGGGGGGGGGGGGGGGGGGGGGGGGGGGGGGGGGGGGGGGGGGGGGGGGGGGGGGGGGGGGGGGGGGGGGGGGGGGGGGGGGGGGGGGGGGGGGGGGGGGGGGGGGGGGGGGGGGGGGGGGGGGGGGGGGGGGGGGGGGGGGGGGGGGGGGGGGGGGGGGGGGGGGGGGGGGGGGGGGGGGGGGGGGGGCGGGGGGGGGGGGGGGGGGGGGGGGGGGGGGGGGGGGGGGGGGGGGGGGGGGGGGGGGGGGGGGGGGGGGGGGGGGGGGGGGGGGGGGGGGGGGGGGGGGGGGGGGGGGGGGGGGGGGGGGGGGGGGGGGGGGGGGGGGGGGGGGGGGGGGGGGGGGGGGGGGGGGGGGGGGGGGGGGGGGGGGGGGGGGGGGGGGGGGGGGGGGGGGGGGGGGGGGGGGGGGGGGGGGGGGGGGGGGGGGGGGGGGGGGGGGGGGGGGGGGGGGGGGGGGGGGGGGGGGGGGGGGGGGGGGGGGGGGGGGGGGGGGGGGGGGGGGGGGGGGGGGGGGGGGGGGGGGGGGGGGGGGGGGGGGGGGGGGGGGGGGGGGGGGGGGGGGGGGGGGGGGGGGGGGGGGGGGGGGGGGGGGGGGGGGGGGGGGGGGGGGGGGGGGGGGGGGGGGGGGGGGGGGGGGGGGGGGGGGGGGGGGGGGGGGGGGGGGGGGGGGGGGGGGGGGGGGGGGGGGGGGGGGGGGGGGGGGGGGGGGGGGGGGGGGGGGGGGGGGGGGGGGGGGGGGGGGGGGGGGGGGGGGGGGGGGGGGGGGGGGGGGGGGGGGGGGGGGGGGGGGGGGGGGGGGGGGGGGGGGGGGGGGGGGGGGGGGGGGGGGGGGGGGGGGGGGGGGGGGGGGGGGGGGGGGGGGGGGGGGGGGGGGGGGGGGGGGGGGGGGGGGGGGGGGGGGGGGGGGGGGGGGGGGGGGGGGGGGGGGGGGGGGGGGGGGGGGGGGGGGGGGGGGGGGGGGGGGGGGGGGGGGGGGGGGGGGGGGGGGGGGGGGGGGGGGGGGGGGGGGGGGGGGGGGGGGGGGGGGGGGGGGGGGGGGGGGGGGGGGGGGGGGGGGGGGGGGGGGGGGGGGGGGGGGGGGGGGGGGGGGGGGGGGGGGGGGGGGGGGGGGGGGGGGGGGGGGGGGGGGGGGGGGGGGGGGGGGGGGGGGGGGGGGGGGGGGGGGGGGGGGGGGGGGGGGGGGGGGGGGGGGGGGGGGGGGGGGGGGGGGGGGGGGGGGGGGGGGGGGGGGGGGGGGGGGGGGGGGGGGGGGGGGGGGGGGGGGGGGGGGGGGGGGGGGGCGGGGGGGGGGGGGGGGGGGGGGGGGGGGGGGGGGGGGGGGGGGGGGGGGGGGGGGGGGGGGGGGGGGGGGGGGGGGGGGGGGGGGGGGGGGGGGGGGGGGGGGGGGGGGGGGGGGGGGGGGGGGGGGGGGGGGGGGGGGGGGGGGGGGGGGGGGGGGGGGGGGGGGGGGGGGGGGGGGGGGGGGGGGGGGGGGGGGGGGGGGGGGGGGGGGGGGGGGGGGGGGGGGGGGGGGGGGGGGGGGGGGGGGGGGGGGGGGGGGGGGGGGGGGGGGGGGGGGGGGGGGGGGGGGGGGGGGGGGGGGGGGGGGGGGGGGGGGGGGGGGGGGGGGGGGGGGGGGGGGGGGGGGGGGGGGGGGGGGGGGGGGGGGGGGGGGGGGGGGGGGGGGGGGGGGGGGGGGGGGGGGGGGGGGGGGGGGGGGGGGGGGGGGGGGGGGGGGGGGGGGGGGGGGGGGGGGGGGGGGGGGGGGGGGGGGGGGGGGGGGGGGGGGGGGGGGGGGGGGGGGGGGGGGGGGGGGGGGGGGGGGGGGGGGGGGGGGGGGGGGGGGGGGGGGGGGGGGGGGGGGGGGGGGGGGGGGGGGGGGGGGGGGGGGGGGGGGGGGGGGGGGGGGGGGGGGGGGGGGGGGGGGGGGGGGGGGGGGGGGGGGGGGGGGGGGGGGGGGGGGGGGGGGGGGGGGGGGGGGGGGGGGGGGGGGGGGGGGGGGGGGGGGGGGGGGGGGGGGGGGGGGGGGGGGGGGGGGGGGGGGGGGGGGGGGGGGGGGGGGGGGGGGGGGGGGGGGGGGGGGGGGGGGGGGGGGGGGGGGGGGGGGGGGGGGGGGGGGGGGGGGGGGGGGGGGGGGGGGGGGGGGGGGGGGGGGGGGGGGGGGGGGGGGGGGGGGGGGGGGGGGGGGGGGGGGGGGGGGGGGGGGGGGGGGGGGGGGGGGGGGGGGGGGGGGGGGGGGGGGGGGGGGGGGGGGGGGGGGGGGGGGGGGGGGGGGGGGGGGGGGGGGGGGGGGGGGGGGGGGGGGGGGGGGGGGGGGGGGGGGGGGGGGGGGGGGGGGGGGGGGGGGGGGGGGGGGGGGGGGGGGGGGGGGGGGGGGGGGGGGGGGGGGGGGGGGGGGGGGGGGGGGGGGGGGGGGGGGGGGGGGGGGGGGGGGGGGGGGGGGGGGGGGGGGGGGGGGGGGGGGGGGGGGGGGGGGGGGGGGGGGGGGGGGGGGGGGGGGGGGGGGGGGGGGGGGGGGGGGGGGGGGGGGGGGGGGGGGGGGGGGGGGGGGGGGGGGGGGGGGGGGGGGGGGGGGGGGGGGGGGGGGGGGGGGGGGGGGGGGGGGGGGGGGGGGGGGGGGGGGGGGGGGGGGGGGGGGGGGGGGGGGGGGGGGGGGGGGGGGGGGGGGGGGGGGGGGGGGGGGGGGGGGGGGGGGGGGGGGGGGGGGGGGGGGGGGGGGGGGGGGGGGGGGGGGGGGGGGGGGGGGGGGGGGGGGGGGGGGGGGGGGGGGGGGGGGGGGGGGGGGGGGGGGGGGGGGGGGGGGGGGGGGGGGGGGGGGGGGGGGGGGCTCGGGGGGGGGGGCGGGGGGGGGGCGGGGGGGGGGGGGGGGGGGGGGGGGTGGGGGGCGGGGGGCGGTGGGCGGGGGGGCGGCGGCCGGGGGGGGGGGGGGGGGGGGGGGGGGGGGGGGGGGGGGGGGGGGGGGGGGGGGGGGGGGGGGGGGGGGGGGGGGGGGGGGGGGGGGGGGGGGGGGGGGGGGGGGGGGGGGGGGGGGGGGGGGGGGGGGGGGGGGGGGGGGGGGGGGGGGGGGGGGGGGGGGGGGGGGGGGGGGGGGGGGGGGGGGGGGGGGGGGGGGGGGGGGGGGGGGGGGGGGGGGGGGGGGGGGGGGGGGGGGGGGGGGGGGGGGGGGGGGGGGGGGGGGGGGGGGGGGGGGGGGGGGGGGGGGGGGGGGGGGGGGGGGGGGGGGGGGGGGGGGGGGGGGGGGGGGGGGGGGGGGGGGGGGGGGGGGGGGGGGGGGGGGGGGGGGGGGGGGGGGGGGGGGGGGGGGGGGGGGGGGGGGGGGGGGGGGGGGGGGGGGGGGGGGGGGGGGGGGGGGGGGGGGGGGGGGGGGGGGGGGGGGGGGGGGGGGGGGGGGGGGGGGGGGGGGGGGGGGGGGGGGGGGGGGGGGGGGGGGGGGGGGGGGGGGGGGGGGGGGGGGGGGGGGGGGGGGGGGGGGGGGGGGGGGGGGGGGGGGGGGGGGGGGGGGGGGGGGGGGGGGGGGGGGGGGGGGGGGGGGGGGGGGGGGGGGGGGGGGGGGGGGGGGGGGGGGGGGGGGGGGGGGGGGGGGGGGGGGGGGGGGGGGGGGGGGGGGGGGGGGGGGGGGGGGGGGGGGGGGGGGGGGGGGGGGGGGGGGGGGGGGGGGGGGGGGGGGGGGGGGGGGGGGGGGGGGGGGGGGGGGGGGGGGGGGGGGGGGGGGGGGGGGGGGGGGGGGGGGGGGGGGGGGGGGGGGGGGGGGGGGGGGGGGGGGGGGGGGGGGGGGGGGGGGGGGGGGGGGGGGGGGGGGGGGGGGGGGGGGGGGGGGGGGGGGGGGGGGGGGGGGGGGGGGGGGGGGGGGGGGGGGGGGGGGGGGGGGGGGGGGGGGGGGGGGGGGGGGGGGGGGGGGGGGGGGGGGGGGGGGGGGGGGGGGGGGGGGGGGGGGGGGGGGGGGGGGGGGGGGGGGGGGGGGGGGGGGGGGGGGGGGGGGGGGGGGGGGGGGGGGGGGGGGGGGGGGGGGGGGGGGGGGGGGGGGGGGGGGGGGGGGGGGGGGGGGGGGGGGGGGGGGGGGGGGGGGGGGGGGGGGGGGGGGGGGGGGGGGGGGGGGGGGGGGGGGGGGGGGGGGGGGGGGGGGGGGGGGGGGGGGGGGGGGGGGGGGGGGGGGGGGGGGGGGGGGGGGGGGGGGGGGGGGGGGGGGGGGGGGGGGGGGGGGGGGGGGGGGGGGGGGGGGGGGGGGGGGGGGGGGGGGGGGGGGGGGGGGGGGGGGGGGGGGGGGGGGGGGGGGGGGGGGGGGGGGGGGGGGGGGGGGGGGGGGGGGGGGGGGGGGGGGGGGGGGGGGGGGGGGGGGGGGGGGGGGGGGGGGGGGGGGGGGGGGGGGGGGGGGGGGGGGGGGGGGGGGGGGGGGGGGGGGGGGGGGGGGGGGGGGGGGGGGGGGGGGGGGGGGGGGGGGGGGGGGGGGGGGGGGGGGGGGGGGGGGGGGGGGGGGGGGGGGGGGGGGGGGGGGGGGGGGGGGGGGGGGGGGGGGGGGGGGGGGGGGGGGGGGGGGGGGGGGGGGGGGGGGGGGGGGGGGGGGGGGGGGGGGGGGGGGGGGGGGGGGGGGGGGGGGGGGGGGGGGGGGGGGGGGGGGGGGGGGGGGGGGGGGGGGGGGGGGGGGGGGGGGGGGGGGGGGGGGGGGGGGGGGGGGGGGGGGGGGGGGGGGGGGGGGGGGGGGGGGGGGGGGGGGGGGGGGGGGGGGGGGGGGGGGGGGGGGGGGGGGGGGGGGGGGGGGGGGGGGGGGGGGGGGGGGGGGGGGGGGGGGGGGGGGGGGGGGGGGGGGGGGGGGGGGGGGGGGGGGGGGGGGGGGGGGGGGGGGGGGGGGGGGGGGGGGGGGGGGGGGGGGGGGGGGGGGGGGGGGGGGGGGGGGGGGGGGGGGGGGGGGGGGGGGGGGGGGGGGGGGGGGGGGGGGGGGGGGGGGGGGGGGGGGGGGGGGGGGGGGGGGGGGGGGGGGGGGGGGGGGGGGGGGGGGGGGGGGGGGGGGGGGGGGGGGGGGGGGGGGGGGGGGGGGGGGGGGGGGGGGGGGGGGGGGGGGGGGGGGGGGGGGGGGGGGGGGGGGGGGGGGGGGGGGGGGGGGGGGGGGGGGGGGGGGGGGGGGGGGGGGGGGGGGGGGGGGGGGGGGGGGGGGGGGGGGGGGGGGGGGGGGGGGGGGGGGGGGGGGGGGGGGGGGGGGGGGGGGGGGGGGGGGGGGGGGGGGGGGGGGGGGGGGGGGGGGGGGGGGGGGGGGGGGGGGGGGGGGGCGGGGGTGGGGCGGGGGCGGGGGGGCGGGTGGGGGCTGGGGGGGGGCGGGGGGGTGGGTGGGGGGGGGGGAGGGGGGGAGGGTGGGGGGGGGGGGGGGGGGGGGGGGGCGGGGGGGGGGGGGGGGGGGGGGGGGGGGGGGGGGGGGGGGGGGGGGGGGGGGGGGGGGGGGGGGGGGGGGGGGGGGGGGGGGGGGGGGGGGGGGGGGGGGGGGGGGGGGGGGGGGGGGGGGGGGGGGGGGGGGGGGGGGGGGGGGGGGGGGGGGGGGGGGGGGGGGGGGGGGGGGGGGGGGGGGGGGGGGGGGGGGGGGGGGGGGGGGGGGGGGGGGGGGGGGGGGGGGGGGGGGGGGGGGGGGGGGGGGGGGGGGGGGGGGGGGGGGGGGGGGGGGGGGGGGGGGGGGGGGGGGGGGGGGGGGGGGGGGGGGGGGGGGGGGGGGGGGGGGGGGGGGGGGGGGGGGGGGGGGGGGGGGGGGGGGGGGGGGGGGGGGGGGGGGGGGGGGGGGGGGGGGGGGGGGGGGGGGGGGGGGGGGGGGGGGGGGGGGGGGGGGGGGGGGGGGGGGGGGGGGGGGGGGGGGGGGGGGGGGGGGGGGGGGGGGGGGGGGGGGGGGGGGGGGGGGGGGGGGGGGGGGGGGGGGGGGGGGGGGGGGGGGGGGGGGGGGGGGGGGGGGGGGGGGGGGGGGGGGGGGGGGGGGGGGGGGGGGGGGGGGGGGGGGGGGGGGGGGGGGGGGGGGGGGGGGGGGGGGGGGGGGGGGGGGGGGGGGGGGGGGGGGGGGGGGGGGGGGGGGGGGGGGGGGGGGGGGGGGGGGGGGGGGGGGGGGGGGGGGGGGGGGGGGGGGGGGGGGGGGGGGGGGGGGGGGGGGGGGGGGGGGGGGGGGGGGGGGGGGGGGGGGGGGGGGGGGGGGGGGGGGGGGGGGGGGGGGGGGGGGGGGGGGGGGGGGGGGGGGGGGGGGGGGGGGGGGGGGGGGGGGGGGGGGGGGGGGGGGGGGGGGGGGGGGGGGGGGGGGGGGGGGGGGGGGGGGGGGGGGGGGGGGGGGGGGGGGGGGGGGGGGGGGGGGGGGGGGGGGGGGGGGGGGGGGGGGGGGGGGGGGGGGGGGGGGGGGGGGGGGGGGGGGGGGGGGGGGGGGGGGGGGGGGGGGGGGGGGGGGGGGGGGGGGGGGGGGGGGGGGGGGGGGGGGGGGGGGGGGGGGGGGGGGGGGGGGGGGGGGGGGGGGGGGGGGGGGGGGGGGGGGGGGGGGGGGGGGGGGGGGGGGGGGGGGGGGGGGGGGGGGGGGGGGGGGGGGGGGGGGGGGGGGGGGGGGGGGGGGGGGGGGGGGGGGGGGGGGGGGGGGGGGGGGGGGGGGGGGGGGGGGGGGGGGGGGGGGGGGGGGGGGGGGGGGGGGGGGGGGGGGGGGGGGGGGGGGGGGGGGGGGGGGGGGGGGGGGGGGGGGGGGGGGGGGGGGGGGGGGGGGGGGGGGGGGGGGGGGGGGGGGGGGGGGGGGGGGGGGGGGGGGGGGGGGGGGGGGGGGGGGGGGGGGGGGGGGGGGGGGGGGGGGGGGGGGGGGGGGGGGGGGGGGGGGGGGGGGGGGGGGGGGGGGGGGGGGGCGGGGGGGGGGGGGCGGGGGGGGGGGGGGGGGGGGGGGGGGGGGGGGGGGGGGGGGGGGGGGGGGGGGGGGGGGGGGGGGGGGGGGGGGGGGGGGGGGGGGGGGGGGGGGGGGGGGGGGGGGGGGGGGGGGGGGGGGGGGGGGGGGGGGGGGGGGGGGGGGGGGGGGGGGGGGGGGGGGGGGGGGGGGGGGGGGGGGGGGGGGGGCGGGGGGGGGGGGGGGGGGGCGGGGGGGGGGGGGGGGGGGGGGGGGGGGGGGGGGGGGGGGGGGGGGGGGGGGGGGGGGGGGGGGGGGGGGGGGGGGGGGGGGGGGGGGGGGGGGGGGGGGGGGGGGGGGGGGGGGGGGGGGGGGGGGGGGGGGGGGGGGGGGGGGGGGGGGGGGGGGGGGGGGGGGGGGGGGGGGGGGGGGGGGGGGGGGGGGGGGGGGGGGGGGGGGGGGGGGGGGGGGGGGGGGGGGGGGGGGGGGGGGGGGGGGGGGGGGGGGGGGGGGGGGGGGGGGGGGGGGGGGGGGGGGGGGGGGGGGGGGGGGGGGGGGGGGGGGGGGGGGGGGGGGGGGGGGGGGGGGGGGGGGGGGGGGGGGGGGGGGGGGGGGGGGGGGGGGGGGGGGGGGGGGGGGGGGGGGGGGGGGGGGGGGGGGGGGGGGGGGGGGGGGGGGGGGGGGGGGGGGGGGGGGGGGGGGGGGGGGGGGGGGGGGGGGGGGGGGGGGGGGGGGGGGGGGGGGGGGGGGGGGGGGGGGGGGGGGGGGGGGGGGGGGGGGGGGGGGGGGGGGGGGGGGGGGGGGGGGGGGGGGGGGGGGGGGGGGGGGGGGGGGGGGGGGGGGGGGGGGGGGGGGGGGGGGGGGGGGGGGGGGGGGGGGGGGGGGGGGGGGGGGGGGGGGGGGGGGGGGGGGGGGGGGGGGGGGGGGGGGGGGGGGGGGGGGGGGGGGGGGGGGGGGGGGGGGGGGGGGGGGGGGGGGGGGGGGGGGGGGGGGGGGGGGGGGGGGGGGGGGGGGGGGGGGGGGGGGGGGGGGGGGGGGGGGGGGGGGGGGGGGGGGGGGGGGGGGGGGGGGGGGGGGGGGGGGGGGGGGGGGGGGGGGGGGGGGGGGGGGGGGGGGGGGGGGGGGGGGGGGGGGGGGGGGGGGGGGGGGGGGGGGGGGGGGGGGGGGGGGGGGGGGGGGGGGGGGGGGGGGGGGGGGGGGGGGGGGGGGGGGGGGGGGGGGGGGGGGGGGGGGGGGGGGGGGGGGGGGGGGGGGGGGGGGGGGGGGGGGGGGGGGGGGGGGGGGGGGGGGGGGGGGGGGGGGGGGGGGGGGGGGGGGGGGGGGGGGGGGGGGGGGGGGGGGGGGGGGGGGGGGGGGGGGGGGGGGGGGGGGGGGGGGGGGGGGGGGGGGGGGGGGGGGGGGGGGGGGGGGGGGGGGGGGGGGGGGGGGGGGGGGGGGGGGGGGGGGGGGGGGGGGGGGGGGGGGGGGGGGGGGGGGGGGGGGGGGGGGGGGGGGGGGGGGGGGGGGGGGGGGGGGGGGGGGGGGGGGGGGGGGGGGGGGGGGGGGGGGGGGGGGGGGGGGGGGGGGGGGGGGGGGGGGGGGGGGGGGGGGGGGGGGGGGGGGGGGGGGGGGGGGGGGGGGGGGGGGGGGGGGGGGGGGGGGGGGGGGGGGGGGGGGGGGGGGGGGGGGGGGGGGGGGGGGGGGGGGGGGGGGGGGGGGGGGGGGGGGGGGGGGGGGGGGGGGGGGGGGGGGGGGGGGGGGGGGGGGGGGGGGGGGGGGGGGGGGGGGGGGGGGGGGGGGGGGGGGGGGGGGGGGGGGGGGGGGGGGGGGGGGGGGGGGGGGGGGGGGGGGGGGGGGGGGGGGGGGGGGGGGGGGGGGGGGGGGGGGGGGGGGGGGGGGGGGGGGGGGGGGGGGGGGGGGGGGGGGGGGGGGGGGGGGGGGGGGGGGGGGGGGGGGGGGGGGGGGGGGGGGGGGGGGGGGGGGGGGGGGGGGGGGGGGGGGGGGGGGGGGGGGGGGGGGGGGGGGGGGGGGGGGGGGGGGGGGGGGGGGGGGGGGGGGGGGGGGGGGGGGGGGGGGGGGGGGGGGGGGGGGGGGGGGGGGGGGGGGGGGGGGGGGGGGGGGGGGGGGGGGGGGGGGGGGGGGGGGGGGGGGGGGGGGGGGGGGGGGGGGGGGGGGGGGGGGGGGGGGGGGGGGGGGGGGGGGGGGGGGGGGGGGGGGGGGGGGGGGGGGGGGGGGGGGGGGGGGGGGGGGGGGGGGGGGGGGGGGGGGGGGGGGGGGGGGGGGGGGGGGGGGGGGGGGGGGGGGGGGGGGGGGGGGGGGGGGGGGGGGGGGGGGGGGGGGGGGGGGGGGGGGGGGGGGGGGGGGGGGGGGGGGGGGGGGGGGGGGGGGGGGGGGGGGGGGGGGGGGGGGGGGGGGGGGGGGGGGGGGGGGGGGGGGGGGGGGGGGGGGGGGGGGGGGGGGGGGGGGGGGGGGGGGGGGGGGGGGGGGGGGGGGGGGGGGGGGGGGGGGGGGGGGGGGGGGGGGGGGGGGGGGGGGGGGGGGGGGGGGGGGGGGGGGGGGGGGGGGGGGGGGGGGGGGGGGGGGGGGGGGGGGGGGGGGGGGGGGGGGGGGGGGGGGGGGGGGGGGGGGGGGGGGGGGGGGCGGGGGGGGGGGGGGGGGGGGGGGGGGGGGGGGGGGGGGGGGGGGGGGGGGGGGGGGGGGGGGGGGGGGGGGGGGGGGGGGGGGGGGGGGGGGGGGGGGGGGGGGGGGGGGGGGGGGGGGGGGGGGGGGGGGGGGGGGGGGGGGGGGGGGGGGGGGGGGGGGGGGGGGGGGGGGGGGGGGGGGGGGGGGGGGGGGGGGGGGGGGGGGGGGGGGGGGGGGGGGGGGGGGGGGGGGGGGGGGGGGGGGGGGGG
>CM056371.1:56072578-56075078 GCA_029641205.1 Citrus maxima
GGGGGGGGGGGGGGGGGGGGGGGGGGGGGGGGGGGGGGGGGGGGGGGGGGGGGGGGGGGGGGGGGGGGGGGGGGGGGGGGGGGGGGGGGGGGGGGGGGGGGGGGGGGGGGGGGGGGGGGGGGGGGGGGGGGGGGGGGGGGGGGGGGGGGGGGGGGGGGGGGGGGGGGGGGGGGGGGGGGGGGGGGGGGGGGGGGGGGGGGGGGGGGGGGGGGGGGGGGGGGGGGGGGGGGGGGGGGGGGGGGGGGGGGGGGGGGGGGGGGGGGGGGGGGGGGGGGGGGGGGGGGGGGGGGGGGGGGGGGGGGGGGGGGGGGGGGGGGGGGGGGGGGGGGGGGGGGGGGGGGGGGGGGGGGGGGGGGGGGGGGGGGGGGGGGGGGGGGGGGGGGGGGGGGGGGGGGGGGGGGGGGGGGGGGGGGGGGGGGGGGGGGGGGGGGGGGGGGGGGGGGGGGGGGGGGGGGGGGGGGGGGGGGGGGGGGGGGGGGGGGGGGGGGGGGGGGGGGGGGGGGGGGGGGGGGGGGGGGGGGGGGGGGGGGGGGGGGGGGGGGGGGGGGGGGGGGGGGGGGGGGGGGGGGGGGGGGGGGGGGGGGGGGGGGGGGGGGGGGGGGGGGGGGGGGGGGGGGGGGGGGGGGGGGGGGGGGGGGGGGGGGGGGGGGGGGGGGGGGGGGGGGGGGGGGGGGGGGGGGGGGGGGGGGGGGGGGGGGGGGGGGGGGGGGGGGGGGGGGGGGGGGGGGGGGGGGGGGGGGGGGGGGGGGGGGGGGGGGGGGGGGGGGGGGGGGGGGGGGGGGGGGGGGGGGGGGGGGGGGGGGGGGGGGGGGGGGGGGGGGGGGGGGGGGGGGGGGGGGGGGGGGGGGGGGGGGGGGGGGGGGGGGGGGGGGGGGGGGGGGGGGGGGGGGGGGGGGGGGGGGGGGGGGGGGGGGGGGGGGGGGGGGGGGGGGGGGGGGGGGGGGGGGGGGGGGGGGGGGGGGGGGGGGGGGGGGGGGGGGGGGGGGGGGGGGGGGGGGGGGGGGGGGGGGGGGGGGGGGGGGGGGGGGGGGGGGGGGGGGGGGGGGGGGGGGGGGGGGGGGGGGGGGGGGGGGGGGGGGGGGGGGGGGGGGGGGGGGGGGGGGGGGGGGGGGGGGGGGGGGGGGGGGGGGGGGGGGGGGGGGGGGGGGGGGGGGGGGGGGGGGGGGGGGGGGGGGGGGGGGGGGGGGGGGGGGGGGGGGGGGGGGGGGGGGGGGGGGGGGGGGGGGGGGGGGGGGGGGGGGGGGGGGGGGGGGGGGGGGGGGGGGGGGGGGGGGGGGGGGGGGGGGGGGGGGGGGGGGGGGGGGGGGGGGGGGGGGGGGGGGGGGGGGGGGGGGGGGGGGGGGGGGGGGGGGGGGGGGGGGGGGGGGGGGGGGGGGGGGGGGGGGGGGGGGGGGGGGGGGGGGGGGGGGGGGGGGGGGGGGGGGGGGGGGGGGGGGGGGGGGGGGGGGGGGGGGGGGGGGGGGGGGGGGGGGGGGGGGGGGGGGGGGGGGGGGGGGGGGGGGGGGGGGGGGGGGGGGGGGGGGGGGGGGGGGGGGGGGGGGGGGGGGGGGGGGGGGGGGGGGGGGGGGGGGGGGGGGGGGGGGGGGGGGGGGGGGGGGGGGGGGGGGGGGGGGGGGGGGGGGGGGGGGGGGGGGGGGGGGGGGGGGGGGGGGGGGGGGGGGGGGGGGGGGGGGGGGGGGGGGGGGGGGGGGGGGGGGGGGGGGGGGGGGGGGGGGGGGGGGGGGGGGGGGGGGGGGGGGGGGGGGGGGGGGGGGGGGGGGGGGGGGGGGGGGGGGGGGGGGGGGGGGGGGGGGGGGGGGGGGGGGGGGGGGGGGGGGGGGGGGGGGGGGGGGGGGGGGGGGGGGGGGGGGGGGGGGGGGGGGGGGGGGGGGGGGGGGGGGGGGGGGGGGGGGGGGGGGGGGGGGGGGGGGGGGGGGGGGGGGGGGGGGGGGGGGGGGGGGGGGGGGGGGGGGGGGGGGGGGGGGGGGGGGGGGGGGGGGGGGGGGGGGGGGGGGGGGGGGGGGGGGGGGGGGGGGGGGGGGGGGGGGGGGGGGGGGGGGGGGGGGGGGGGGGGGGGGGGGGGGGGGGGGGGGGGGGGGGGGGGGGGGGGGGGGGGGGGGGGGGGGGGGGGGGGGGGGGGGGGGGGGGGGGGGGGGGGGGGGGGGGGGGGGGGGGGGGGGGGGGGGGGGGGGGGGGGGGGGGGGGGGGGGGGGGGGGGGGGGGGGGGGGGGGGGGGGGGGGGGGGGGGGGGGGGGGGGGGGGGGGGGGGGGGGGGGGGGGGGGGGGGGGGGGGGGGGGGGGGGGGGGGGGGGGGGGGGGGGGGGGGGGGGGGGGGGGGGGGGGGGGGGGGGGGGGGGGGGGGGGGGGGGGGGGGGGGGGGGGGGGGGGGGGGGGGGGGGGGGGGGGGGGGGGGGGGGGGGGGGGGGGGGGGGGGGGGGGGGGGGGGGGGGGGGGGGGGGGGGGGGGGGGGGGGGGGGGGGGGGGGGGGGGGGGGGGGGGGGGGGGGGGGGGGGGGGGGGGG
>CM056371.1:56085250-56087750 GCA_029641205.1 Citrus maxima
CCCCCCCCCCCCCCCCCCCCCCCCCCCCCCCCCCCCCCCCCCCCCCCCCCCCCCCCCCCCCCCCCCCCCCCCCCCCCCCCCCCCCCCCCCCCCCCCCCCCCCCCCCCCCCCCCCCCCCCCCCCCCCCCCCCCCCCCCCCCCCCCCCCCCCCCCCCCCCCCCCCCCCCCCCCCCCCCCCCCCCCCCCCCCCCCCCCCCCCCCCCCCCCCCCCCCCCCCCCCCCCCCCCCCCCCCCCCCCCCCCCCCCCCCCCCCCCCCCCCCCCCCCCCCCCCCCCCCCCCCCCCCCCCCCCCCCCCCCCCCCCCCCCCCCCCCCCCCCCCCCCCCCCCCCCCCCCCCCCCCCCCCCCCCCCCCCCCCCCCCCCCCCCCCCCCCCCCCCCCCCCCCCCCCCCCCCCCCCCCCCCCCCCCCCCCCCCCCCCCCCCCCCCCCCCCCCCCCCCCCCCCCCCCCCCCCCCCCCCCCCCCCCCCCCCCCCCCCCCCCCCCCCCCCCCCCCCCCCCCCCCCCCCCCCCCCCCCCCCCCCCCCCCCCCCCCCCCCCCCCCCCCCCCCCCCCCCCCCCCCCCCCCCCCCCCCCCCCCCCCCCCCCCCCCCCCCCCCCCCCCCCCCCCCCCCCCCCCCCCCCCCCCCCCCCCCCCCCCCCCCCCCCCCCCCCCCCCCCCCCCCCCCCCCCCCCCCCCCCCCCCCCCCCCCCCCCCCCCCCCCCCCCCCCCCCCCCCCCCCCCCCCCCCCCCCCCCCCCCCCCCCCCCCCCCCCCCCCCCCCCCCCCCCCCCCCCCCCCCCCCCCCCCCCCCCCCCCCCCCCCCCCCCCCCCCCCCCCCCCCCCCCCCCCCCCCCCCCCCCCCCCCCCCCCCCCCCCCCCCCCCCCCCCCCCCCCCCCCCCCCCCCCCCCCCCCCCCCCCCCCCCCCCCCCCCCCCCCCCCCCCCCCCCCCCCCCCCCCCCCCCCCCCCCCCCCCCCCCCCCCCCCCCCCCCCCCCCCCCCCCCCCCCCCCCCCCCCCCCCCCCCCCCCCCCCCCCCCCCCCCCCCCCCCCCCCCCCCCCCCCCCCCCCCCCCCCCCCCCCCCCCCCCCCCCCCCCCCCCCCCCCCCCCCCCCCCCCCCCCCCCCCCCCCCCCCCCCCCCCCCCCCCCCCCCCCCCCCCCCCCCCCCCCCCCCCCCCCCCCCCCCCCCCCCCCCCCCCCCCCCCCCCCCCCCCCCCCCCCCCCCCCCCCCCCCCCCCCCCCCCCCCCCCCCCCCCCCCCCCCCCCCCCCCCCCCCCCCCCCCCCCCCCCCCCCCCCCCCCCCGCCCGCCCCCCCCCCCCCCCCCGCCGCCCCCCCGGCCCCCCGCCCGCCCCCCCCCCCCCCCCCCCCCCCCCCCCCCCCCCCCCCCCCCCCCCCCCCCCCCCCCCCCCCCCCCCCCCCCCCCCCCCCCCCCCCCCCCCCCCCCCCCCCCCCCCCCCCCCCCCCCCCCCCCCCCCCCCCCCCCCCCCCCCCCCCCCCCCCCCCCCCCCCCCCCCCCCCCCCCCCCCCCCCCCCCCCCCCCCCCCCCCCCCCCCCCCCCCCCCCCCCCCCCCCCCCCCCCCCCCCCCCCCCCCCCCCCCCCCCCCCCCCCCCCCCCCCCCCCCCCCCCCCCCCCCCCCCCCCCCCCCCCCCCCCCCCCCCCCCCCCCCCCCCCCCCCCCCCCCCCCCCCCCCCCCCCCCCCCCCCCCCCCCCCCCCCCCCCCCCCCCCCCCCCCCCCCCCCCCCCCCCCCCCCCCCCCCCCCCCCCCCCCCCCCCCCCCCCCCCCCCCCCCCCCCCCCCCCCCCCCCCCCCCCCCCCCCCCCCCCCCCCCCCCCCCCCCCCCCCCCCCCCCCCCCCCCCCCCCCCCCCCCCCCCCCCCCCCCCCCCCCCCCCCCCCCCCCCCCCCCCCCCCCCCCCCCCCCCCCCCCCCCCCCCCCCCCCCCCCCCCCCCCCCCCCCCCCCCCCCCCCCCCCCCCCCCCCCCCCCCCCCCCCCCCCCCCCCCCCCCCCCCCCCCCCCCCCCCCCCCCCCCCCCCCCCCCCCCCCCCCCCCCCCCCCCCCCCCCCCCCCCCCCCCCCCCCCCCCCCCCCCCCCCCCCCCCCCCCCCCCCCCCCCCCCCCCCCCCCCCCCCCCCCCCCCCCCCCCCCCCCCCCCCCCCCCCCCCCCCCCCCCCCCCCCCCCCCCCCCCCCCCCCCCCCCCCCCCCCCCCCCCCCCCCCCCCCCCCCCCCCCCCCCCCCCCCCCCCCCCCCCCCCCCCCCCCCCCCCCCCCCCCCCCCCCCCCCCCCCCCCCCCCCCCCCCCCCCCCCCCCCCCCCCCCCCCCCCCCCCCCCCCCCCCCCCCCCCCCCCCCCCCCCCCCCCCCCCCCCCCCCCCCCCCCCCCCCCCCCCCCCCCCCCCCCCCCCCCCCCCCCCCCCCCCCCCCCCCCCCCCCCCCCCCCCCCCCCCCCCCCCCCCCCCCCCCCCCCCCCCCCCCCCCCCCCCCCCCCCCCCCCCCCCCCCCCCCCCCCCCCCCCCCCCCCCCCCC
>CM056371.1:56092750-56110144 GCA_029641205.1 Citrus maxima
CCCCCCCCCCCCCCCCCCCCCCCCCCCCCCCCCCCCCCCCCCCCCCCCCCCCCCCCCCCCCCCCCCCCCCCCCCCCCCCCCCCCCCCCCCCCCCCCCCCCCCCCCCCCCCCCCCCCCCCCCCCCCCCCCCCCCCCCCCCCCCCCCCCCCCCCCCCCCCCCCCCCCCCCCCCCCCCCCCCCCCCCCCCCCCCCCCCCCCCCCCCCCCCCCCCCCCCGCCCCCCCCCCCCCCCCCCCCCCCCCCCCCCCCCCCCCCCCCCCCCCCCCCCCCCCCCCCCCCCCCCCCCCCCCCCCCCCCCCCCCCCCCCCCCCCCCCCCCCCCCCCCCCCCCCCCCCCCCCCCCCCCCCCCCCCCCCCCCCCCCCCCCCCCCCCCCCCCCCCCCCCCCCCCCCCCCCCCCCCCCCCCCCCCCCCCCCCCCCCCCCCCCCCCCCCCCCCCCCCCCCCCCCCCCCCCCCCCCCCCCCCCCCCCCCCCCCCCCCCCCCCCCCCCCCCCCCCCCCCCCCCCCCCCCCCCCCCCCCCCCCCCCCCCCCCCCCCCCCCCCCCCCCCCCCCCCCCCCCCCCCCCCCCCCCCCCCCCCCCCCCCCCCCCCCCCCCCCCCCCCCCCCCCCCCCCCCCCCCCCCCCCCCCCCCCCCCCCCCCCCCCCCCCCCCCCCCCCCCCCCCCCCCCCCCCCCCCCCCCCCCCCCCCCCCCCCCCCCCCCCCCCCCCCCCCCCCCCCCCCCCCCCCCCCCCCCCCCCCCCCCCCCCCCCCCCCCCCCCCCCCCCCCCCCCCCCCCCCCCCCCCCCCCCCCCCCCCCCCCCCCCCCCCCCCCCCCCCCCCCCCCCCCCCCCCCCCCCCCCCCCCCCCCCCCCCCCCCCCCCCCCCCCCCCCCCCCCCCCCCCCCCCCCCCCCCCCCCCCCCCCCCCCCCCCCCCCCCCCCCCCCCCCCCCCCCCCCCCCCCCCCCCCCCCCCCCCCCCCCCCCCCCCCCCCCCCCCCCCCCCCCCCCCCCCCCCCCCCCCCCCCCCCCCCCCCCCCCCCCCCCCCCCCCCCCCCCCCCCCCCCCCCCCCCCCCCCCCCCCCCCCCCCCCCCCCCCCCCCCCCCCCCCCCCCCCCCCCCCCCCCCCCCCCCCCCCCCCCCCCCCCCCCCCCCCCCCCCCCCCCCCCCCCCCCCCCCCCCCCCCCCCCCCCCCCCCCCCCCCCCCCGCCCCCCCCCCCCCCCCCCCCCCCCCCCCCCCCCCCCCCCCCCCCCCCCCCCCCCCCCCCCCCCCCCCCCCCCCCCCCCCCCCCCCCCCCCCCCCCCCCCCCCCCCCCCCCCCCCCCCCCCCCCCCCCCCCCCCCCCCCCCCCCCCCCCCCCCCCCCCCCCCCCCCCCCCCCCCCCCCCCCCCCCCCCCCCCCCCCCCCCCCCCCCCCCCCCCCCCCCCCCCCCCCCCCCCCCCCCCCCCCCCCCCCCCCCCCCCCCCCCCCCCCCCCCCCCCCCCCCCCCCCCCCCCCCCCCCCCCCCCCCCCCCCCCCCCCCCCCCCCCCCCCCCCCCCCCCCCCCCCCCCCCCCCCCCCCCCCCCCCCCCCCCCCCCCCCCCCCCCCCCCCCCCCCCCCCCCCCCCCCCCCCCCCCCCCCCCCCCCCCCCCCCCCCCCCCCCCCCCCCCCCCCCCCCCCCCCCCCCCCCCCCCCCCCCCCCCCCCCCCCCCCCCCCCCCCCCCCCCCCCCCCCCCCCCCCCCCCCCCCCCCCCCCCCCCCCCCCCCCCCCCCCCCCCCCCCCCCCCCCCCCCCCCCCCCCCCCCCCCCCCCCCCCCCCCCCCCCCCCCCCCCCCCCCCCCCCCCCCCCCCCCCCCCCCCCCCCCCCCCCCCCCCCCCCCCCCCCCCCCCCCCCCCCCCCCCCCCCCCCCCCCCCCCCCCCCCCCCCCCCCCCCCCCCCCCCCCCCCCCCCCCCCCCCCCCCCCCCCCCCCCCCCCCCCCCCCCCCCCCCCCCCCCCCCCCCCCCCCCCCCCCCCCCCCCCCCCCCCCCCCCCCCCCCCCCCCCCCCCCCCCCCCCCCCCCCCCCCCCCCCCCCCCCCCCCCCCCCCCCCCCCCCCCCCCCCCCCCCCCCCCCCCCCCCCCCCCCCCCCCCCCCCCCCCCCCCCCCCCCCCCCCCCCCCCCCCCCCCCCCCCCCCCCCCCCCCCCCCCCCCCCCCCCCCCCCCCCCCCCCCCCCCCCCCCCCCCCCCCCCCCCCCCCCCCCCCCCCCCCCCCCCCCCCCCTCCCCCCCCCCCCCCCCCCCCCCCCCCCCCCCCCCCCCCCCCCCCCCCCCCCCCCCCCCCCCCCCCCCCCCCCCCCCCCCCCCCCCCCCCCCCCCCCCCCCCCCCCCCCCCCCCCCCCCCCCCCCCCCCCCCCCCCCCCCCCCCCCCCCCCCCCCCCCCCCCCCCCCCCCCCCCCCCCCCCCCCCCCCCCCCCCCCCCCCCCCCCCCCCCCCCCCCCCCCCCCCCCCCCCCCCCCCCCCCCCCCCCCCCCCCCCCCCCCCCCCCCCCCCCCCCCCCCCCCCCCCCCCCCCCCCCCCCCCCCCCCCCCCCCCCCCCCCCCCCCCCCCCCCCCCCCCCCCCCCCCCCCCCCCCCCCCCCCCCCCCCCCCCCCCCCCCCCCCCCCCCCCCCCCCCCCCCCCCCCCCCCCCCCCCCCCCCCCCCCCCCCCCCCCCCCCCCCCCCCCCCCCCCCCCCCCCCCCCCCCCCCCCCCCCCCCCCCCCCCCCCCCCCCCCCCCCCCCCCCCCCCCCCCCCCCCCCCCCCCCCCCCCCCCCCCCCCCCCCCCCCCCCCCCCCCCCCCCCCCCCCCCCCCCCCCCCCCCCCCCCCCCCCCCCCCCCCCCCCCCCCCCCCCCCCCCCCCCCCCCCCCCCCCCCCCCCCCCCCCCCCCCCCCCCCCCCCCCCCCCCCCCCCCCCCCCCCCCCCCCCCCCCCCCCCCCCCCCCCCCCCCCCCCCCCCCCCCCCCCCCCCCCCCCCCCCCCCCCCCCCCCCCCCCCCCCCCCCCCCCCCCCCCCCCCCCCCCCCCCCCCCCCCCCCCCCCCCCCCCCCCCCCCCCCCCCCCCCCCCCCCCCCCCCCCCCCCCCCCCCCCCCCCCCCCCCCCCCCCCCCCCCCCCCCCCCCCCCCCCCCCCCCCCCCCCCCCCCCCCCCCCCCCCCCCCCCCCCCCCCCCCCCCCCCCCCCCCCCCCCCCCCCCCCCCCCCCCCCCCCCCCCCCCCCCCCCCCCCCCCCCCCCCCCCCCCCCCCCCCCCCCCCCCCCCCCCCCCCCCCCCCCCCCCCCCCCCCCCCCCCCCCCCCCCCCCCCCCCCCCCCCCCCCCCCCCCCCCCCCCCCCCCCCCCCCCCCCCCCCCCCCCCCCCCCCCCCCCCCCCCCCCCCCCCCCCCCCCCCCCCCCCCCCCCCCCCCCCCCCCCCCCCCGCCCCCCGCGCCCGCCCGCCCCCCCCCGCCCCCCCCCCCCCCCCCCCCCCCCCCCCCCCCCCCCCCCCCCCCCCCCCCCCCCCCCCCCCCCCCCCCCCCCCCCCCCCCCCCCCCCCCCCCCCCCCCCCCCCCCCCCCCCCCCCCCCCCCCCCCCCCCCCCCCCCCCCCCCCCCCCCCCCCCCCCCCCCCCCCCCCCCCCCCCCCCCCCCCCCCCCCCCCCCCCCCCCCCCCCCCCCCCCCCCCCCCCCCCCCCCCCCCCCCCCCCCCCCCCCCCCCCCCCCCCCCCCCCCCCCCCCCCCCCCCCCCCCCCCCCCCCCCCCCCCCCCCCCCCCCCCCCCCCCCCCCCCCCCCCCCCCCCCCCCCCCCCCCCCCCCCCCCCCCCCCCCCCCCCCCCCCCCCCCCCCCCCCCCCCCCCCCCCCCCCCCCCCCCCCCCCCCCCCCCCCCCCCCCCCCCCCCCCCCCCCCCCCCCCCCCCCCCCCCCCCCCCCCCCCCCCCCCCCCCCCCCCCCCCCCCCCCCCCCCCCCCCCCCCCCCCCCCCCCCCCCCCCCCCCCCCCCCCCCCCCCCCCCCCCCCCCCCCCCCCCCCCCCCCCCCCCCCCCCCCCCCCCCCCCCCCCCCCCCCCCCCCCCCCCCCCCCCCCCCCCCCCCCCCCCCCCCCCCCCCCCCCCCCCCCCCCCCCCCCCCCCCCCCCCCCCCCCCCCCCCCCCCCCCCCCCCCCCCCCCCCCCCCCCCCCCCCCCCCCCCCCCCCCCCCCCCCCCCCCCCCCCCCCCCCCCCCCCCCCCCCCCCCCCCCCCCCCCCCCCCCCCCCCCCCCCCCCCCCCCCCCCCCCCCCCCCCCCCCCCCCCCCCCCCCCCCCCCCCCCCCCCCCCCCCCCCCCCCCCCCCCCCCCCCCCCCCCCCCGCCCCCCCCCCCCCCCCCCCCCCCCCCCCCCCCCCCCCCCCCCCCCCCCCCCCCCCCCCCCCCCCCCCCCCCCCCCCCCCCCCCCCCCCCCCCCCCCCCCCCCCCCCCCCCCCCCCCCCCCCCCCCCCCCCCCCCCCCCCCCCCCCCCCCCCCCCCCCCCCCCCCCCCCCCCCCCCCCCCCCCCCCCCCCCCCCCCCCCCCCCCCCCCCCCCCCCCCCCCCCCCCCCCCCCCCCCCCCCCCCCCCCCCCCCCCCCCCCCCCCCCCCCCCCCCCCCCCCCCCCCCCCCCCCCCCCCCCCCCCCCCCCCCCCCCCCCCCCCCCCCCCCCCCCCCCCCCCCCCCCCCCCCCCCCCCCCCCCCCCCCCCCCCCCCCCCCCCCCCCCCCCCCCCCCCCCCCCCCCCCCCCCCCCCCCCCCCCCCCCCCCCCCCCCCCCCCCCCCCCCCCCCCCCCCCCCCCCCCCCCCCCCCCCCCCCCCCCCCCCCCCCCCCCCCCCCCCCCCCCCCCCCCCCCCCCCCCCCCCCCCCCCCCCCCCCCCCCCCCCCCCCCCCCCCCCCCCCCCCCCCCCCCCCCCCCCCCCCCCCCCCCCCCCCCCCCCCCCCCCCCCCCCCCCCCCCCCCCCCCCCCCCCCCCCCCCCCCCCCCCCCCCCCCCCCCCCCCCCCCCCCCCCCCCCCCCCCCCCCCCCCCCCCCCCCCCCCCCCCCCCCCCCCCCCCCCCCCCCCCCCCCCCCCCCCCCCCCCCCCCCCCCCCCCCCCCCCCCCCCCCCCCCCCCCCCCCCCCCCCCCCCCCCCCCCCCCCCCCCCCCCCCCCCCCCCCCCCCCCCCCCCCCCCCCCCCCCCCCCCCCCCCCCCCCCCCCCCCCCCCCCCCCCCCCCCCCCCCCCCCCCCCCCCCCCCCCCCCCCCCCCCCCCCCCCCCCCCCCCCCCCCCCCCCCCCCCCCCCCCCCCCCCCCCCCCCCCCCCCCCCCCCCCCCCCCCCCCCCCCCCCCCCCCCCCCCCCCCCCCCCCCCCCCCCCCCCCCCCCCCCCCCCCCCCCCCCCCCCCCCCCCCCCCCCCCCCCCCCCCCCCCCCCCCCCCCCCCCCCCCCCCCCCCCCCCCCCCCCCCCCCCCCCCCCCCCCCCCCCCCCCCCCCCCCCCCCCCCCCCCCCCCCCCCCCCCCCCCCCCCCCCCCCCCCCCCCCCCCCCCCCCCCCCCCCCCCCCCCCCCCCCCCCCCCCCCCCCCCCCCCCCCCCCCCCCCCCCCCCCCCCCCCCCCCCCCCCCCCCCCCCCCCCCCCCCCCCCCCCCCCCCCCCCCCCCCCCCCCCCCCCCCCCCCCCCCCCCCCCCCCCCCCCCCCCCCCCCCCCCCCCCCCCCCCCCCCCCCCCCCCCCCCCCCCCCCCCCCCCCCCCCCCCCCCCCCCCCCCCCCCCCCCCCCCCCCCCCCCCCCCCCCCCCCCCCCCCCCCCCCCCCCCCCCCCCCCCTCCCCCCCCCATCCCCCCCCCCCCCCCCCCCCCCCCCCCCCCCCCCCCCCCCCCCCCCCCCCCCCCCCCCCCCCCCCCCCCCCCCCCCCCCCCCCCCCCCCCCCCCCCCCCCCCCCCCCCCCCCCCCCCCCCCCCCCCCCCCCCCCCCCCCCCCCCCCCCCCCCCCCCCCCCCCCCCCCCCCCCCCCCCCCCCCCCCCCCCCCCCCCCCCCCCCCCCCCCCCCCCCCCCCCCCCCCCCCCCCCCCCCCCCCCCCCCCCCCCCCCCCCCCCCCCCCCCCCCCCCCCCCCCCCCCCCCCCCCCCCCCCCCCCCCCCCCCCCCCCCCCCCCCCCCCCCCCCCCCCCCCCCCCCCCCCCCCCCCCACCCCCGCCCCCCCCCCCCCCCCCCCCCCCCCCCCCCCCCCCCCCCCCCCCCCCCCCCCCCCCCCCCCCCCCCCCCCCCCCCCCCCCCCCCCCCCCCCCCCCCCCCCCCCCCCCCCCCCCCCCCCCCCCCCCCCCCCCCCCCCCCCCCCCCCCCCCCCCCCCCCCCCCCCCCCCCCCCCCCCCCCCCCCCCCCCCCCCCCCCCCCCCCCCCCCCCCCCCCCCCCCCCCCCCCCCCCCCCCCCCCCCCCCCCCCCCCCCCCCCCCCCCCCCCCCCCCCCCCCCCCCCCCCCCCCCCCCCCCCCCCCCCCCCCCCCCCCCCCCCCCCCCCCCCCCCCCCCCCCCCCCCCCCCCCCCCCCCCCCCCCCCCCCCCCCCCCCCCCCCCCCCCCCCCCCCCCCCCCCCCCCCCCCCCCCCCCCCCCCCCCCCCCCCCCCCCCCCCCCCCCCCCCCCCCCCCCCCCCCCCCCCCCCCCCCCCCCCCCCCCCCCCCCCCCCCCCCCCCCCCCCCCCCCCCCCCCCCCCCCCCCCCCCCCCCCCCCCCCCCCCCCCCCCCCCCCCCCCCCCCCCCCCCCCCCCCCCCCCCCCCCCCCCCCCCCCCCCCCCCCCCCCCCCCCCCCCCCCCCCCCCCCCCCCCCCCCCCCCCCCCCCCCCCCCCCCCCCCCCCCCCCCCCCCCCCCCCCCCCCCCCCCCCCCCCCCCCCCCCCCCCCCCCCCCCCCCCCCCCCCCCCCCCCCCCCCCCCCCCCCCCCCCCCCCCCCCCCCCCCCCCCCCCCCCCCCCCCCCCCCCCCCCCCCCCCCCCCCCCCCCCCCCCCCCCCCCCCCCCCCCCCCCCCCCCCCCCCCCCCCCCCCCCCCCCCCCCCCCCCCCCCCCCCCCCCCCCCCCCCCCCCCCCCCCCCCCCCCCCCCCCCCCCCCCCCCCCCCCCAAAAAACCACCCCCGGGCGCGCCCCCCCCCCCCCGCCCCCCCCCCCCCCCGCAACCCCCCCCCCGCGCCCACCCCCCCCCCCCCCCCCCCCCCCCCCCCCCCCCCCCCCCCCCCCCCCCCCCCCCCCCCCCCCCCCCCCCCCCCCCCCCCCCCCCCCCCCCCCCCCCCCCCCCCCCCCCCCCCCCCCCCCCCCCCCCCCCCCCCCCCCCCCCCCCCCCCCCCCCCCCCCCCCCCCCCCCCCCCCCCCCCCCCCCCCCCCCCCCCCCCCCCCCCCCCCCCCCCCCCCCCCCCCCCCCCCCCCCCCCCCCCCCCCCCCCCCCCCCCCCCCCCCCCCCCCCCCCCCCCCCCCCCCCCCCCCCCCCCCCCCCCCCCCCCCCCCCCCCCCCCCCCCCCCCCCCCCCCCCCCCCCCCCCCCCCCCCCCCCCCCCCCCCCCCCCCCCCCCCCCCCCCCCCCCCCCCCCCCCCCCCCCCCCCCCCCCCCCCCCCCCCCCCCCCCCCCCCCCCCCCCCCCCCCCCCCCCCCCCCCCCCCCCCCCCCCCCCCCCCCCCCCCCCCCCCCCCCCCCCCCCCCCCCCCCCCCCCCCCCCCCCCCCCCCCCCCCCCCCCCCCCCCCCCCCCCCCCCCCCCCCCCCCCCCCCCCCCCCCCCCCCCCCCCCCCCCCCCCCCCCCCCCCCCCCCCCCCCCCCCCCCCCCCCCCCCCCCCCCCCCCCCCCCCCCCCCCCCCCCCCCCCCCCCCCCCCCCCCCCCCCCCCCCCCCCCCCCCCCCCCCCCCCCCCCCCCCCCCCCCCCCCCCCCCCCCCCCCCCCCCCCCCCCCCCCCCCCCCCCCCCCCCCCCCCCCCCCCCCCCCCCCCCCCCCCCCCCCCCCCCCCCCCCCCCCCCCCCCCCCCCCCCCCCCCCCCCCCCCCCCCCCCCCCCCCCCCCCCCCCCCCCCCCCCCCCCCCCCCCCCCCCCCCCCCCCCCCCCCCCCCCCCCCCCCCCCCCCCCCCCCCCCCCCCCCCCCCCCCCCCCCCCCCCCCCCCCCCCCCCCCCCCCCCCCCCCCCCCCCCCCCCCCCCCCCCCCCCCCCCCCCCCCCCCCCCCCCCCCCCCCCCCCCCCCCCCCCCCCCCCCCCCCCCCCCCCCCCCCCCCCCCCCCCCCCCCCCCCCCCCCCCCCCCCCCCCCCCCCCCCCCCCCCCCCCCCCCCCCCCCCCCCCCCCCCCCCCCCCCCCCCCCCCCCCCCCCCCCCCCCCCCCCCCCCCCCCCCCCCCCCCCCCCCCCCCCCCGCCGCCCCCCCCCCCCCCCCCCCCCCCCCCCCCCCCCCCCCCCCCCCCCCCCCCCCCCCCCCCCCCCCCCCCCCCCCCCCCCCCCCCCCCCCCCCCCCCCCCCCCCCCCCCCCCCCCCCCCCCCCCCCCCCCCCCCCCCCCCCCCCCCCCCCCCCCCCCCCCCCCCCCCCCCCCCCCCCCCCCCCCCCCCCCCCCCCCCCCCCCCCCCCCCCCCCCCCCCCCCCCCCCCCCCCCCCCCCCCCCCCCCCCCCCCCCCCCCCCCCCCCCCCCCCCCCCCCCCCCCCCCCCCCCCCCCCCCCCCCCCCCCCCCCCCCCCCCCCCCCCCCCCCCCCCCCCCCCCCCCCCCCCCCCCCCCCCCCCCCCCCCCCCCCCCCCCCCCCCCCCCCCCCCCCCCCCCCCCCCCCCCCCCCCCCCCCCCCCCCCCCCCCCCCCCCCCCCCCCCCCCCCCCCCCCCCCCCCCCCCCCCCCCCCCCCCCCCCCCCCCCCCCCCCCCCCCCCCCCCCCCCCCCCCCCCCCCCCCCCCCCCCCCCCCCCCCCCCCCCCCCCCCCCCCCCCCCCCCCCCCCCCCCCCCCCCCCCCCCCCCCCCCCCCCCCCCCCCCCCCCCCCCCCCCCCCCCCCCCCCCCCCCCCCCCCCCCCCCCCCCCCCCCCCCCCCCCCCCCCCCCCCCCCCCCCCCCCCCCCCCCCCCCCCCCCCCCCCCCCCCCCCCCCCCCCCCCCCCCCCCCCCCCCCCCCCCCCCCCCCCCCCCCCCCCCCCCCCCCCCCCCCCCCCCCCCCCCCCCCCCCCCCCCCCCCCCCCCCCCCCCCCCCCCCCCCCCCCCCCCCCCCCCCCCCCCCCCCCCCCCCCCCCCCCCCCCCCCCCCCCCCCCCCCCCCCCCCCCCCCCCCCCCCCCCCCCCCCCCCCCCCCCCCCCCCCCCCCCCCCCCCCCCCCCCCCCCCCCCCCCCCCCCCCCCCCCCCCCCCCCCCCCCCCCCCCCCCCCCCCCCCCCCCCCCCCCCCCCCCCCCCCCCCCCCCCCCCCCCCCCCCCCCCCCCCCCCCCCCCCCCCCCCCCCCCCCCCCCCCCCCCCCCCCCCCCCCCCCCCCCCCCCCCCCCCCCCCCCCCCCCCCCCCCCCCCCCCCCCCCCCCCCCCCCCCCCCCCCCCCCCCCCCCCCCCCCCCCCCCCCCCCCCCCCCCCCCCCCCCCCCCCCCCCCCCCCCCCCCCCCCCCCCCCCCCCCCCCCCCCCCCCCCCCCCCCCCCCCCCCCCCCCCCCCCCCCCCCCCCCCCCCCCCCCCCCCCCCCCCCCCCCCCCCCCCCCCCCCCCCCCCCCCCCCCCCCCCCCCCCCCCCCCCCCCCCCCCCCCCCCCCCCCCCCCCCCCCCCCCCCCCCCCCCCCCCCCCCCCCCCCCCCCCCCCCCCCCCCCCCCCCCCCCCCCCCCCCCCCCCCCCCCCCCCCCCCCCCCCCCCCCCCCCCCCCCCCCCCCCCCCCCCCCCCCCCCCCCCCCCCCCCCCCCCCCCCCCCCCCCCCCCCCCCCCCCCCCCCCCCCCCCCCCCCCCCCCCCCCCCCCCCCCCCCCCCCCCCCCCCCCCCCCCCCCCCCCCCCCCCCCCCCCCCCCCCCCCCCCCCCCCCCCCCCCCCCCCCCCCCCCCCCCCCCCCCCCCCCCCCCCCCCCCCCCCCCCCCCCCCCCCCCCCCCCCCCCCCCCCCCCCCCCCCCCCCCCCCCCCCCCCCCCCCCCCCCCCCCCCCCCCCCCCCCCCCCCCCCCCCCCCCCCCCCCCCCCCCCCCCCCCCCCCCCCCCCCCCCCCCCCCCCCCCCCCCCCCCCCCCCCCCCCCCCCCCCCCCCCCCCCCCCCCCCCCCCCCCCCCCCCCCCCCCCCCCCCCCCCCCCCCCCCCCCCCCCCCCCCCCCCCCCCCCCCCCCCCCCCCCCCCCCCCCCCCCCCCCCCCCCCCCCCCCCCCCCCCCCCCCCCCCCCCCCCCCCCCCCCCCCCCCCCCCCCCCCCCCCCCCCCCCCCCCCCCCCCCGCCCCCCCCCCCCCCCCCCCCCCCCCCCCCCCCCCGCCCCCCCCCCCCCCCCCCCCCCCCCCCCCCCCCCCCGCCCGCGCCGCCCCCGCCCCCCCCCCCCCCCCAGCCCCCCCACACCACCGCCCCCCCACCCCCCCGCCCCCCCCCCCCCCCCCCCCCCCCCCCCCCCCCCCCCCCCCCCCCCCCCCCCCCCCCCCCCCCCCCCCCCCCCCCCCCCCCCCCCCCCCCCCCCCCCCCCCCCCCCCCCCCCCCCCCCCCCCCCCCCCCCCCCCCCCCCCCCCCCCCCCCCCCCCCCCCCCCCCCCCCCCCCCCCCCCCCCCCCCCCCCCCCCCCCCCCCCCCCCCCCCCCCCCCCCCCCCCCCCCCCCCCCCCCCCCCCCCCCCCCCCCCCCCCCCCCCCCCCCCCCCCCCCCCCCCCCCCCCCCCCCCCCCCCCCCCCCCCCCCCCCCCCCCCCCCCCCCCCCCCCCCCCCCCCCCCCCCCCCCCCCCCCCCCCCCCCCCCCCCCCCCCCCCCCCCCCCCCCCCCCCCCCCCCCCCCCCCCCCCCCCCCCCCCCCCCCCCCCCCCCCCCCCCCCCCCCCCCCCCCCCCCCCCCCCCCCCCCCCCCCCCCCCCCCCCCCCCCCCCCCCCCCCCCCCCCCCCCCCCCCCCCCCCCCCCCCCCCCCCCCCCCCCCCCCCCCCCCCCCCCCCCCCCCCCCCCCCCCCCCCCCCCCCCCCCCCCCCCCCCCCCCCCCCCCCCCCCCCCCCCCCCCCCCCCCCCCCCCCCCCCCCCCCCCCCCCCCCCCCCCCCCCCCCCCCCCCCCCCCCCCCCCCCCCCCCCCCCCCCCCCCCCCCCCCCCCCCCCCCCCCCCCCCCCCCCCCCCCCCCCCCCCCCCCCCCCCCCCCCCCCCCCCCCCCCCCCCCCCCCCCCCCCCCCCCCCCCCCCCCCCCCCCCCCCCCCCCCCCCCCCCCCCCCCCCCCCCCCCCCCCCCCCCCCCCCCCCCCCCCCCCCCCCCCCCCCCCCCCCCCCCCCCCCCCCCCCCCCCCCCCCCCCCCCCCCCCCCCCCCCCCCCCCCCCCCCCCCCCCCCCCCCCCCCCCCCCCCCCCCCCCCCCCCCCCCCCCCCCCCCCCCCCCCCCCCCCCCCCCCCCCCCCCCCCCCCCCCCCCCCCCCCCCCCCCCCCCCCCCCCCCCCCCCCCCCCCCCCCCCCCCCCCCCCCCCCCCCCCCCCCCCCCCCCCCCCCCCCCCCCCCCCCCCCCCCCCCCCCCCCCCCCCCCCCCCCCCCCCCCCCCCCCCCCCCCCCCCCCCCCCCCCCCCCCCCCCCCCCCCCCCCCCCCCCCCCCCCCCCCCCCCCCCCCCCCCCCCCCCCCCCCCCCCCCCCCCCCCCCCCCCCCCCCCCCCCCCCCCCCCCCCCCCCCCCCCCCCCCCCCCCCCCCCCCCCCCCCCCCCCCCCCCCCCCCCCCCCCCCCCCCCCCCCCCCCCCCCCCCCCCCCCCCCCCCCCCCCCCCCCCCCCCCCCCCCCCCCCCCCCCCCCCCCCCCCCCCCCCCCCCCCCCCCCCCCCCCCCCCCCCCCCCCCCCCCCCCCCCCCCCCCCCCCCCCCCCCCCCCCCCCCCCCCCCCCCCCCCCCCCCCCCCCCCCCCCCCCCCCCCCCCCCCCCCCCCCCCCCCCCCCCCCCCCCCCCCCCCCCCCCCCCCCCCCCCCCCCCCCCCCCCCCCCCCCCCCCCCCCCCCCCCCCCCCCCCCCCCCCCCCCCCCCCCCCCCCCCCCCCCCCCCCCCCCCCCCCCCCCCCCCCCCCCCCCCCCCCCCCCCCCCCCCCCCCCCCCCCCCCCCCCCCCCCCCCCCCCCCCCCCCCCCCCCCCCCCCCCCCCCCCCCCCCCCCCCCCCCCCCCCCCCCCCCCCCCCCCCCCCCCCCCCCCCCCCCCCCCCCCCCCCCCCCCCCCCCCCCCCCCCCCCCCCCCCCCCCCCCCCCCACCCCCCCCCCCCCCCCCCCCTCCCCCCCCCCCCCCCCCCCCCCCCCCCCCCCCCCCCCCCCCCCCCCCCCCCCCCCCCCCCCCCCCCCCCCCCCCCCCCCCCCCCCCCCCCCCCCCCCCCCCCCCCCCCCCCCCCCCCCCCCCCCCCCCCCCCCCCCCCCCCCCCCCCCCCCCCCCCCCCCCCCCCCCCCCCCCCCCCCCCCCCCCCCCCCCCCCCCCCCCCCCCCCCCCCCCCCCCCCCCCCCCCCCCCCCCCCCCCCCCCCCCCCCCCCCCCCCCCCCCCCCCCCCCCCCCCCCCCCCCCCCCCCCCCCCCCCCCCCCCCCCCCCCCCCCCCCCCCCCCCCCCCCCCCCCCCCCCCCCCCCCCCCCCCCCCCCCCCCCCCCCCCCCCCCCCCCCCCCCCCCCCCCCCCCCCCCCCCCCCCCCCCCCCCCCCCCCCCCCCCCCCCCCCCCCCCCCCCCCCCCCCCCCCCCCCCCCCCCCCCCCCCCCCCCCCCCCCCCCCCCCCCCCCCCCCCCCCCCCCCCCCCCCCCCCCCCCCCCCCCCCCCCCCCCCCCCCCCCCCCCCCCCCCCCCCCCCCCCCCCCCCCCCCCCCCCCCCCCCCCCCCCCCCCCCCCCCCCCCCCCCCCCCCCCCCCCCCCCCCCCCCCCCCCCCCCCCCCCCCCCCCCCCCCCCCCCCCCCCCCCCCCCCCCCCCCCCCCCCCCCCCCCCCCCCCCCCCCCCCCCCCCCCCCCCCCCCCCCCCCCCCCCCCCCCCCCCCCCCCCCCCCCCCCCCCCCCCCCCCCCCCCCCCCCCCCCCCCCCCCCCCCCCCCCCCCCCCCCCCCCCCCCCCCCCCCCCCCCCCCCCCCCCCCCCCCCCCCCCCCCCCCCCCCCCCCCCCCCCCCCCCCCCCCCCCCCCCCCCCCCCCCCCCCCCCCCCCCCCCCCCCCCCCCCCCCCCCCCCCCCCCCCCCCCCCCCCCCCCCCCCCCCCCCCCCCCCCCCCCCCCCCCCCCCCCCCCCCCCCCCCCCCCCCCCCCCCCCCCCCCCCCCCCCCCCCCCCCCCCCCCCCCCCCCCCCCCCCCCCCCCCCCCCCCCCGCCCCCCCCCCCCCCCCCCCCCCCCCCCCCCCCCCCCCCCCCCCCCCCCCCCCCCCCCCCCCCCCCCCCCCCCCCCCCCCCCCCCCCCCCCCCCCCCCCCCCCCCCCCCCCCCCCCCCCCCCCCCCCCCCCCCCCCCCCCCCCCCCCCCCCCCCCCCCCCCCCCCCCCCCCCCCCCCCCCCCCCCCCCCCCCCCCCCCCCCCCCCCCCCCCCCCCCCCCCCCCCCCCCCCCCCCCCCCCCCCCCCCCCCCCCCCCCCCCCCCCCCCCCCCCCCCCCCCCCCCCCCCCCCCCCCCCCCCCCCCCCCCCCCCCCCCCCCCCCCCCCCCCCCCCCCCCCCCCCCCCCCCCCCCCCCCCCCCCCCCCCCCCCCCCCCCCCCCCCCCCCCCCCCCCCCCCCCCCCCCCCCCCCCCCCCCCCCCCCCCCCCCCCCCCCCCCCCCCCCCCCCCCCCCCCCCCCCCCCCCCCCCCCCCCCCCCCCCCCCCCCCCCCCCCCCCCCCCCCCCCCCCCCCCCCCCCCCCCCCCCCCCCCCCCCCCCCCCCCCCCCCCCCCCCCCCCCCCCCCCCCCCCCCCCCCCCCCCCCCCCCCCCCCCCCCCCCCCCCCCCCCCCCCCCCCCCCCCCCCCCCCCCCCCCCCCCCCCCCCCCCCCCCCCCCCCCCCCCCCCCCCCCCCCCCCCCCCCCCCCCCCCCCCCCCCCCCCCCCCCCCCCCCCCCCCCCCCCCCCCCCCCCCCCCCCCCCCCCCCCCCCCCCCCCCCCCCCCCCCCCCCCCCCCCCCCCCCCCCCCCCCCCCCCCCCCCCCCCCCCCCCCCCCCCCCCCCCCCCCCCCCCCCCCCCCCCCCCCCCCCCCCCCCCCCCCCCCCCCCCCCCCCCCCCCCCCCCCCCCCCCCCCCCCCCCCCCCCCCCCCCCCCCCCCCCCCCCCCCCCCCCCCCCCCCCCCCCCCCCCCCCCCCCCCCCCCCCCCCCCCCCCCCCCCCCCCCCCCCCCCCCCCCCCCCCCCCCCCCCCCCCCCCCCCCCCCCCCCCCCCCCCCCCCCCCCCCCCCCCCCCCCCCCCCCCCCCCCCCCCCCCCCCCCCCCCCCCCCCCCCCCCCCCCCCCCCCCCCCCCCCCCCCCCCCCCCCCCCCCCCCCCCCCCCCCCCCCCCCCCCCCCCCCCCCCCCCCCCCCCCCCCCCCCCCCCCCCCCCCCCCCCCCCCCCCCCCCCCCCCCCCCCCCCCCCCCCCCCCCCCCCCCCCCCCCCCCCCCCCCCCCCCCCCCCCCCCCCCCCCCCCCCCCCCCCCCCCCCCCCCCCCCCCCCCCCCCCCCCCCCCCCCCCCCCCCCCCCCCCCCCCCCCCCCCCCCCCCCCCCCCCCCCCCCCCCCCCCCCCCCCCCCCCCCCCCCCCCCCCCCCCCCCCCCCCCCCCCCCCCCCCCCCCCCCCCCCCCCCCCCCCCCCCCCCCCCCCCCCCCCCCCCCCCCCCCCCCCCCCCCCCCCCCCCCCCCCCCCCCCCCCCCCCCCCCCCCCCCCCCCCCCCCCCCCCCCCCCCCCCCCCCCCCCCCCCCCCCCCCCCCCCCCCCCCCCCCCCCCCCCCCCCCCCCCCCCCCCCCCCCCCCCCCCCCCCCCCCCCCCCCCCCCCCCCCCCCCCCCCCCCCCCCCCCCCCCCCCCCCCCCCCCCCCCCCCCCCCCCCCCCCCCCCCCCCCCCCCCCCCCCCCCCCCCCCCCCCCCCCCCCCCCCCCCCCCCCCCCCCCCCCCCCCCCCCCCCCCCCCCCCCCCCCCCCCCCCCCCCCCCCCCCCCCCCCCCCCCCCCCCCCCCCCCCCCCCCCCCCCCCCCCCCCCCCCCCCCCCCCCCCCCCCCCCCCCCCCCCCCCCCCCCCCCCCCCCCCCCCCCCCCCCCCCCCCCCCCCCCCCCCCCCCCCCCCCCCCCCCCCCCCCCCCCCCCCCCCCCCCCCCCCCCCCCCCCCCCCCCCCCCCCCCCCCCCCCCCCCCCCCCCCCCCCCCCCCCCCCCCCCCCCCCCCCCCCCCCCCCCCCCCCCCCCCCCCCCCCCCCCCCCCCCCCCCCCCCCCCCCCCCCCCCCCCCCCCCCCCCCCCCCCCCCCCCCCCCCCCCCCCCCCCCCCCCCCCCCCCCCCCCCCCCCCCCCCCCCCCCCCCCCCCCCCCCCCCCCCCCCCCCCCCCCCCCCCCCCCCCCCCCCCCCCCCCCCCCCCCCCCCCCCCCCCCCCCCCCCCCCCCCCCCCCCCCCCCCCCCCCCCCCCCCCCCCCCCCCCCCCCCCCCCCCCCCCCCCCCCCCCCCCCCCCCCCCCCCCCCCCCCCCCCCCCCCCCCCCCCCCCCCCCCCCCCCCCCCCCCCCCCCCCCCCCCCCCCCCCCCCCCCCCCCCCCCCCCCCCCCCCCCCCCCCCCCCCCCCCCCCCCCCCCCCCCCCCCCCCCCCCCCCCCCCCCCCCCCCCCCCCCCCCCCCCCCCCCCCCCCCCCCCCCCCCCCCCCCCCCCCCCCCCCCCCCCCCCCCCCCCCCCCCCCCCCCCCCCCCCCCCCCCCCCCCCCCCCCCCCCCCCCCCCCCCCCCCCCCCCCCCCCCCCCCCCCCCCCCCCCCCCCCCCCCCCCCCCCCCCCCCCCCCCCCCCCCCCCCCCCCCCCCCCCCCCCCCCCCCCCCCCCCCCCCCCCCCCCCCCCCCCCCCCCCCCCCCCCCCCCCCCCCCCCCCCCCCCCCCCTCCCCCCCCCCCCCCCCCCCCCCCCCCCCCCCCCCCCCCACCGCCCGCCCCCCCCCCCCCCCCCCCCGCCCGCCCCCCCCCCCCCCCCCCCCCCCCCCCCCCCCCCCCCCCCCCCCCCCCCCCCCCCCCCCCCCCCCCCCCCCCCCCCCCCCCCCCCCCCCCCCCCCCCCCCCCCCCCCCCCCCCCCCCCCCCCCCCCCCCCCCCCCCCCCCCCCCCCCCCCCCCCCCCCCCCCCCCCCCCCCCCCCCCCCCCCCCCCCCCCCCCCCCCCCCCCCCCCCCCCCCCCCCCCCCCCCCCCCCCCCCCCCCCCCCCCCCCCCCCCCCCCCCCCCCCCCCCCCCCCCCCCCCCCCCCCCCCCCCCCCCCCCCCCCCCCCCCCCCCCCCCCCCCCCCCCCCCCCCCCCCCCCCCCCCCCCCCCCCCCCCCCCCCCCCCCCCCCCCCCCCCCCCCCCCCCCCCCCCCCCCCCCCCCCCCCCCCCCCCCCCCCCCCCCCCCCCCCCCCCCCCCCCCCCCCCCCCCCCCCCCCCCCCCCCCCCCCCCCCCCCCCCCCCCCCCCCCCCCCCCCCCCCCCCCCCCCCCCCCCCCCCCCCCCCCCCCCCCCCCCCCCCCCCCCCCCCCCCCCCCCCCCCCCCCCCCCCCCCCCCCCCCCCCCCCCCCCCCCCCCCCCCCCCCCCCCCCCCCCCCCCCCCCCCCCCCCCCCCCCCCCCCCCCCCCCCCCCCCCCCCCCCCCCCCCCCCCCCCCCCCCCCCCCCCCCCCCCCCCCCCCCCCCCCCCCCCCCCCGCCCCCCCCCCCCCCCCCCCCCCCCCCCCCCCCCCCCCCCCCCCCCCCCCCCCCCCCCCCCCCCCCCCCCCCCCCCCCCCCCCCCCCCCCCCCCCCCCCCCCCCCCCCCCCCCCCCCCCCGCCCCCCCCCCCGCGCCCCCGCCCCCCCCCCCCCGCCCCCGCCGCCCCCCGCCCCCCCCCCCCCCCCCCCCCCCCCCCCCCCCCCCCCCCCCCCCCCCCCCCACCCCCCCCCGCCCCCCGCCCCCCCCGCCACCCCCACCCCCCCCCCCCCCCCCCCCCCCCCCCCCCCCCCCCCCCCCCCCCCCCCCCCCGCCCCCCCCCCCCCCCCCCCCCCCCCCCCCCCCCCCCCCCCCCCCCCCCCCCCCCCCCCGCCCCCCCCCCACCCCCCCCCCCCCCTCGCCCACCCCCCCCCCCCCCACCCCCCCCCGCCCCCACCCCCCCCCCCCCCCCCCCCCCCCCCCCCCCCCCCCCCCCCCCCCCCCCCCCCCCCCCCCCCCCCCCCCCCCCCCCCCCCCCCCCCACCCCCCCCCCCCCCCCCCCCCCCCCCCCCCCCACTAACCCCCCCCCCCCCCCTGTTACCATAATCCCCCCCCCCCCCCCCCCCCCCCCCCCCCCACCCCCCCCCCCCTATTT
>CM056371.1:56120244-56135244 GCA_029641205.1 Citrus maxima
GGGGGGGGGGGGGGGGGGGGGGGGGGGGGGGGGGGGGGGGGGGGGGGGGGGGGGGGGGGGGGGGGGGGGGGGGGGGGGGGGGGGGGGGGGGGGGGGGGGGGGGGGGGGGGGGGGGGGGGGGGGGGGGGGGGGGGGGGGGGGGGGGGGGGGGGGGGGGGGGGGGGGGGGGGGGGGGGGGGGGGGGGGGGGGGGGGGGGGGGGGGGGGGGGGGGGGGGGGGGGGGGGGGGGGGGGGGGGGGGGGGGGGGGGGGGGGGGGGGGGGGGGGGGGGGGGGGGGGGGGGGGGGGGGGGGGGGGGGGGGGGGGGGGGGGGGGGGGGGGGGGGGGGGGGGGGGGGGGGGGGGGGGGGGGGGGGGGGGGGGGGGGGGGGGGGGGGGGGGGGGGGGGGGGGGGGGGGGGGGGGGGGGGGGGGGGGGGGGGGGGGGGGGGGGGGGGGGGGGGGGGGGGGGGGGGGGGGGGGGGGGGGGGGGGGGGGGGGGGGGGGGGGGGGGGGGGGGGGGGGGGGGGGGGGGGGGGGGGGGGGGGGGGGGGGGGGGGGGGGGGGGGGGGGGGGGGGGGGGGGGGGGGGGGGGGGGGGGGGGGGGGGGGGGGGGGGGGGGGGTGGGGGGGGGGGGGGGGGGGGGGGGGGGTTGGGGTGGGGGGGGGGGGTGTGGTGGTCGGGGGGGGGTGGGGTGGGGGCGTGTGGGGGGGCGGGGGTGGGGGGGGGGGGGGGGGGGGGGGGGGGGGGGGGGGGGGGGGGGGGGGGGGGGGGGGGGGGGGGGGGGGGGGGGGGGGGGGGGGGGGGGGGGGGGGGGGGGGGGGGGGGGGGGGGGGGGGGGGGGGGGGGGGGGGGGGGGGGGGGGGGGGGGGGGGGGGGGGGGGGGGGGGGGGGGGGGGGGGGGGGGGGGGGGGGGGGGGGGGGGGGGGGGGGGGGGGGGGGGGGGGGGGGGGGGGGGGGGGGGGGGGGGGGGGGGGGGGGGGGGGGGGGGGGGGGGGGGGGGGGGGGGGGGGGGGGGGGGGGGGGGGGGGGGGGGGGGGGGGGGGGGGGGGGGGGGGGGGGGGGGGGGGGGGGGGGGGGGGGGGGGGGGGGGGGGGGGGGGGGGGGGGGGGGGGGGGGGGGGGGGGGGGGGGGGGGGGGGGGGGGGGGGGGGGGGGGGGGGGGGGGGGGGGGGGGGGGGGGGGGGGGGGGGGGGGGGGGGGGGGGGGGGGGGGGGGGGGGGGGGGGGGGGGGGGGGGGGGGGGGGGGGGGGGGGGGGGGGGGGGGGGGGGGGGGGGGGGGGGGGGGGGGGGGGGGGGGGGGGGGGGGGGGGGGGGGGGGGGGGGGGGGGGGGGGGGGGGGGGGGGGGGGGGGGGGGGGGGGGGGGGGGGGGGGGGGGGGGGGGGGGGGGGGGGGGGGGGGGGTGGGGCGGGGGGGGGGGGGGGGGTGGGGGGGGCGGGTGGGGGGGGGGGGGGGGGGGGGGTGGTGTGGGGGTGCGGGGGGGGGTGGTGGGGGCGGTGGGGCGGGGGGCGGGGGGGGGGGGGGGGGGGGTCGGGGGGGGGGGGGGGGGGGGGGGGGGGGGGGGGGGGGGGGGGGGGGGGGGGGGGGGGGGGGGGGGGGGGGGGGGGGGGGGGGGGGGGGGGGGGGGGGGGGGGGGGGGGGGGGGGGGGGGGGGGGGGGGGGGGGGGGGGGGGGGGGGGGGGGGGGGGGGGGGGGGGGGGGGGGGGGGGGGGGGGGGGGGGGGGGGGGGGGGGGGGGGGGGGGGGGGGGGGGGGGGGGGGGGGGGGGGGGGGGGGGGGGGGGGGGGGGGGGGGGGGGGGGGGGGGGGGGGGGGGGGGGGGGGGGGGGGGGGGGGGGGGGGGGGGGGGGGGGGGGGGGGGGGGGGGGGGGGGGGGGGGGGGGGGGGGGGGGGGGGGGGGGGGGGGGGGGGGGGGGGGGGGGGGGGGGGGGGGGGGGGGGGGGGGGGGGGGGGGGGGGGGGGGGGGGGGGGGGGGGGGGGGGGGGGGGGGGGGGGGGGGGGGGGGGGGGGGGGGGGGGGGGGGGGGGGGGGGGGGGGGGGGGGGGGGGGGGGGGGGGGGGGGGGGGGGGGGGGGGGGGGGGGGGGGGGGGGGGGGGGGGGGGGGGGGGGGGGGGGGGGGGGGGGGGGGGGGGGGGGGGGGGGGGGGGGGGGGGGGGGGGGGGGGGGGGGGGGGGGGGGGGGGGGGGGGGGGGGGGGGGGGGGGGGGGGGGGGGGGGGGGGGGGGGGGGGGGGGGGGGGGGGGGGGGGGGGGGGGGGGGGGGGGGGGGGGGGGGGGGGGGGGGGGGGGGGGGGGGGGGGGGGGGGGGGGGGGGGGGGGGGGGGGGGGGGGGGGGGGGGGGGGGGGGGGGGGGGGCGGGGGGGGGGGGGCGGGGTGGGCGGGGGGGGGGGGGGGGGGGGGGGGGGGGGGGGGGGGGGGGGGGGGGGGGGGGGGGGGGGGGGGGGGGGGGCGGGGGGGGGGGGGGGGGGGGGGGGGGGGGGGGGGGGGGGGGGGGGGGGGGGGGGGGGGGGGGGGGGGGGGGGGGGGGGGGGGGGGGGGGGGGGGGGGGGGGGGGGGGGGGGGGGGGGGGGGGGGGGGGGGGGGGGGGGGGGGGGGGGGGGGGGGGGGGGGGGGGGGGGGGGGGGGGGGGGGGGGGGGGGGGGGGGGGGGGGGGGGGGGGGGGGGGGGGGGGGGGGGGGGGGGGGGGGGGGGGGGGGGGGGGGGGGGGGGGGGGGGGGGGGGGGGGGGGGGGGGGGGGGGGGGGGGGGGGGGGGGGGGGGGGGGGGGGGGGGGGGGGGGGGGGGGGGGGGGGGGGGGGGGGGGGGGGGGGGGGGGGGGGGGGGGGGGGGGGGGGGGGGGGGGGGGGGGGGGGGGGGGGGGGGGGGGGGGGGGGGGGGGGGGGGGGGGGGGGGGGGGGGGGGGGGGGGGGGGGGGGGGGGGGGGGGGGGGGGGGGGGGGGGGGGGGGGGGGGGGGGGGGGGGGGGGGGGGGGGGGGGGGGGGGGGGGGGGGGGGGGGGGGGGGGGGGGGGGGGGGGGGGGGGGGGGGGGGGGGGGGGGGGGGGGGGGGGGGGGGGGGGGGGGGGGGGGGGGGGGGGGGGGGGGGGGGGGGGGGGGGGGGGGGGGGGGGGGGGGGGGGGGGGGGGGGGGGGGGGGGGGGGGGGGGGGGGGGGGGGGGGGGGGGGGGGGGGGGGGGGGGGGGGGGGGGGGGGGGGGGGGGGGGGGGGGGGGGGGGGGGGGGGGGGGGGGGGGGGGGGGGGGGGGGGGGGGGGGGGGGGGGGGGGGGGGGGGGGGGGGGGGGGGGGGGGGGGGGGGGGGGGGGGGGGGGGGGGGGGGGGGGGGGGGGGGGGGGGGGGGGGGGGGGGGGGGGGGGGGGGGGGGGGGGGGGGGGGGGGGGGGGGGGGGGGGGGGGGGGGGGGGGGGGGGGGGGGGGGGGGGGGGGGGGGGGGGGGGGGGGGGGGGGGGGGGGGGGGGGGGGGGGGGGGGGGGGGGGGGGGGGGGGGGGGGGGGGGGGGGGGGGGGGGGGGGGGGGGGGGGGGGGGGGGGGGGGGGGGGGGGGGGGGGGGGGGGGGGGGGGGGGGGGGGGGGGGGGGGGGGGGGGGGGGGGGGGGGGGGGGGGGGGGGGGGGGGGGGGGGGGGGGGGGGGGGGGGGGGGGGGGGGGGGGGGGGGGGGGGGGGGGGGGGGGGGGGGGGGGGGGGGGGGGGGGGGGGGGGGGGGGGGGGGGGGGGGGGGGGGGGGGGGGGGGGGGGGGGGGGGGGGGGGGGGGGGGGGGGGGGGGGGGGGGGGGGGGGGGGGGGGGGGGGGGGGGGGGGGGGGGGGGGGGGGGGGGGGGGGGGGGGGGGGGGGGGGGGGGGGGGGGGGGGGGGGGGGGGGGGGGGGGGGGGGGGGGGGGGGGGGGGGGGGGGGGGGGGGGGGGGGGGGGGGGGGGGGGGGGGGGGGGGGGGGGGGGGGGGGGGGGGGGGGGGGGGGGGGGGGGGGGGGGGGGGGGGGGGGGGGGGGGGGGGGGGGGGGGGGGGGGGGGGGGGGGGGGGGGGGGGGGGGGGGGGGGGGGGGGGGGGGGGGGGGGGGGGGGGGGGGGGGGGGGGGGGGGGGGGGGGGGGGGGGGGGGGGGGGGGGGGGGGGGGGGGGGGGGGGGGGGGGGGGGGGGGGGGGGGGGGGGGGGGGGGGGGGGGGGGGGGGGGGGGGGGGGGGGGGGGGGGGGGGGGGGGGGGGGGGGGGGGGGGGGGGGGGGGGGGGGGGGGGGGGGGGGGGGGGGGGGGGGGGGGGGGGGGGGGGGGGGGGGGGGGGGGGGGGGGGGGGGGGGGGGGGGGGGGGGGGGGGGGGGGGGGGGGGGGGGGGGGGGGGGGGGGGGGGGGGGGGGGGGGGGGGGGGGGGGGGGGGGGGGGGGGGGGGGGGGGGGGGGGGGGGGGGGGGGGGGGGGGGGGGGGGGGGGGGGGGGGGGGGGGGGGGGGGGGGGGGGGGGGGGGGGGGGGGGGGGGGGGGGGGGGGGGGGGGGGGGGGGGGGGGGGGGGGGGGGGGGGGGGGGGGGGGGGGGGGGGGGGGGGGGGGGGGGGGGGGGGGGGGGGGGGGGGGGGGGGGGGGGGGGGGGGGGGGGGGGGGGGGGGGGGGGGGGGGGGGGGGGGGGGGGGGGGGGGGGGGGGGGGGGGGGGGGGGGGGGGGGGGGGGGGGGGGGGGGGGGGGGGGGGGGGGGGGGGGGGGGGGGGGGGGGGGGGGGGGGGGGGGGGGGGGGGGGGGGGGGGGGGGGGGGGGGGGGGGGGGGGGGGGGGGGGGGGGGGGGGGGGGGGGGGGGGGGGGGGGGGGGGGGGGGGGGGGGGGGGGGGGGGGGGGGGGGGGGGGGGGGGGGGGGGGGGGGGGGGGGGGGGGGGGGGGGGGGGGGGGGGGGGGGGGGGGGGGGGGGGGGGGGGGGGGGGGGGGGGGGGGGGGGGTGGGGGGGGGGGGGGGGGGGGGGGGGGGGGGGGCGGGCGGGGGGGGGGGGGGGGGGGGGGGGGGGGGGGGGGGGGGGGGGGGGGGGGGGGGGGGGGGGCGGGGGCGGGGGGGGGGGGGGGGGGGGGGGGGGGGGGGGGGGGGGGGGGGGGGGGGGGGGGGGGGGGGGGGGGGGGGGGGGGGGGGGGGGGGGGGGGGGGGGGGGGGGGGGGGGGGGGGGGGGGGGGGGGGGGGGGGGGGGGGGGGGGGGGGGGGGGCGGTGCGGGGTGGGGGGGGGTGTTGGGGGGGCGGGGGGTGGTGGGTTGGGGGGGGGGGTGGGTGTGTGTGTGGGGGGGGGGGGGGGGGGGGGGGGGGGGGGGGGGCGGGTGGCGGGTGCGGGGGAGGGGAGGGGGGGGGGGGGGGGGGGGGGGGGGGGCCGGGGGGGGGGCGGCGGGGGGGGCGCGGGGGGGGGGGGGGGGGGGGGGGGGGGGGGGGGGGGGGGGGGGGGGGGGGGGGGGGGGGGGGGGGGGGGGGGGGGGGGGGGGGGGGGGGGGGGGGGGGGGGGGGGGGGGGGGGGGGGGGGGGGGGGGGGGGGGGGGGGGGGGGGGGGGGGGGGGGGGGGGGGGGGGGGGGGGGGGGGGGGGGGGGGGGGGGGGGGGGGGGGGGGGGGGGGGGGGGGGGGGGGGGGGGGGGGGGGGGGGGGGGGGGGGGGGGGGGGGGGGGGGGGGGGGGGGGGGGGGGGGGGGGGGGGGGGGGGGGGGGGGGGGGGGGGGGGGGGGGGGGGGGGGGGGGGGGGGGGGGGGGGGGGGGGGGGGGGGGGGGGGGGGGGGGGGGGGGGGGGGGGGGGGGGGGGGGGGGGGGGGGGGGGGGGGGGGGGGGGGGGGGGGGGGGGGGGGGGGGGGGGGGGGGGGGGGGGGGGGGGGGGGGGGGGGGGGGGGGGGGGGGGGGGGGGGGGGGGGGGGGGGGGGGGGGGGGGGGGGGGGGGGGGGGGGGGGGGGGGGGGGGGGGGGGGGGGGGGGGGGGGGGGGGGGGGGGGGGGGGGGGGGGGGGGGGGGGGGGGGGGGGGGGGGGGGGGGGGGGGGGGGGGGGGGGGGGGGGGGGGGGGGGGGGGGGGGGGGGGGGGGGGGGGGGGGGGGGGGGGGGGGGGGGGGGGGGGGGGGGGGGGGGGGGGGGGGGGGGGGGGGGGGGGGGGGGGGGGGGGGGGGGGGGGGGGGGGGGGGGGGGGGGGGGGGGGGGGGGGGGGGGGGGGGGGGGGGGGGGGGGGGGGGGGGGGGGGGGGGGGGGGGGGGGGGGGGGGGGGGGGGGGGGGGGGGGGGGGGGGGGGGGGGGGGGGGGGGGGGGGGGGGGGGGGGGGGGGGGGGGGGGGGGGGGGGGGGGGGGGGGGGGGGGGGGGGGGGGGGGGGGGGGGGGGGGGGGGGGGGGGGGGGGGGGGGGGGGGGGGGGGGGGGGGGGGGGGGGGGGGGGGGGGGGGGGGGGGGGGGGGGGGGGGGGGGGGGGGGGGGGGGGGGGGGGGGGGGGGGGGGGGGGGGGGGGGGGGGGGGGGGGGGGGGGGGGGGGGGGGGGGGGGGGGGGGGGGGGGGGGGGGGGGGGGGGGGGGGGGGGGGGGGGGGGGGGGGGGGGGGGGGGGGGGGGGGGGGGGGGGGGGGGGGGGGGGGGGGGGGGGGGGGGGGGGGGGGGGGGGGGGGGGGGGGGGGGGGGGGGGGGGGGGGGGGGGGGGGGGGGGGGGGGGGGGGGGGGGGGGGGGGGGGGGGGGGGGGGGGGGGGGGGGGGGGGGGGGGGGGGGGGGGGGGGGGGGGGGGGGGGGGGGGGGGGGGGGGGGGGGGGGGGGGGGGGGGGGGGGGGGGGGGGGGGGGGGGGGGGGGGGGGGGGGGGGGGGGGGGGGGGGGGGGGGGGGGGGGGGGGGGGGGGGGGGGGGGGGGGGGGGGGGGGGGGGGGGGGGGGGGGGGGGGGGGGGGGGGGGGGGGGGGGGGGGGGGGGGGGGGGGGGGGGGGGGGGGGGGGGGGGGGGGGGGGGGGGGGGGGGGGGGGGGGGGGGGGGGGGGGGGGGGTGGGGGGGGGGGGGGGGTGGGGGGGTGGGGTGGGGGGGGTGGTGGCGGGGGCGGGGTGGGGGGGGGTGGGGGGGGGGGGGGGGGGGGGGGGGTGGGGCGCGGGGTGGGGGGGGGGGGGCTGGGCGGGGGGGGGGGGGGGGGGGGGGGGGGGGGGGGGGGGGGGGGGGGGGGGGGGGGGGGGGGGGGGGGGGGGGGGGGGGGGGGGGGGGGGGGGGGGGGGGGGGGGGGGGGGGGGGGGGGGGGGGGGGGGGGGGGGGGGGGGGGGGGGGGGGGGGGGGGGGGGGGGGGGGGGGGGGGGGGGGGGGGGGGGGGGGGGGGGGGGGGGGGGGGGGGGGGGGGGGGGGGGGGGGGGGGGGGGGGGGGGGGGGGGGGGGGGGGGGGGGGGGGGGGGGGGGGGGGGGGGGGGGGGGGGGGGGGGGGGGGGGGGGGGGGGGGGGGGGGGGGGGGGGGGGGGGGGGGGGGGGGGGGGGGGGGGGGGGGGGGGGGGGGGGGGGGGGGGGGGGGGGGGGGGGGGGGGGGGGGGGGGGGGGGGGGGGGGGGGGGGGGGGGGGGGGGGGGGGGGGGGGGGGGGGGGGGGGGGGGGGGGGGGGGGGGGGGGGGGGGGGGGGGGGGGGGGGGGGGGGGGGGGGGGGGGGGGGGGGGGGGGGGGGGGGGGGGGGGGGGGGGGGGGGGGGGGGGGGGGGGGGGGGGGGGGGGGGGGGGGGGGGGGGGGGGGGGGGGGGGGGGGGGGGGGGGGGGGGGGGGGGGGGGGGGGGGGGGGGGGGGGGGGGGGGGGGGGGGGGGGGGGGGGGGGGGGGGGGGGGGGGGGGGGGGGGGGGGGGGGGGGGGGGGGGGGGGGGGGGGGGGGGGGGGGGGGGGGGGGGGGGGGGGGGGGGGGGGGGGGGGGGGGGGGGGGGGGGGGGGGGGGGGGGGGGGGGGGGGGGGGGGGGGGGGGGGGGGGGGGGGGGGGGGGGGGGGGGGGGGGGGGGGGGGGGGGGGGGGGGGGGGGGGGGGGGGGGGGGGGGGGGGGGGGGGGGGGGGGGGGGGGGGGGGGGGGGGGGGGGGGGGGGGGGGGGGGGGGGGGGGGGGGGGGGGGGGGGGGGGGGGGGGGGGGGGGGGGGGGGGGGGGGGGGGGGGGGGGGGGGGGGGGGGGGGGGGGGGGGGGGGGGGGGGGGGGGGGGGGGGGGGGGGGGGGGGGGGGGGGGGGGGGGGGGGGGGGGGGGGGGGGGGGGGGGGGGGGGGGGGGGGGGGGGGGGGGGGGGGGGGGGGGGGGGGGGGGGGGGGGGGGGGGGGGGGGGGGGGGGGGGGGGGGGGGGGGGGGGGGGGGGGGGGGGGGGGGGGGGGGGGGGGGGGGGGGGGGGGGGGGGGGGGGGGGGGGGGGGGGGGGGGGGGGGGGGGGGGGGGGGGGGGGGGGGGGGGGGGGGGGGGGGGGGGGGGGGGGGGGGGGGGGGGGGGGGGGGGGGGGGGGGGGGGGGGGGGGGGGGGGGGGGGGGGGGGGGGGGGGGGGGGGGGGGGGGGGGGGGGGGGGGGGGGGGGGGGGGGGGGGGGGGGGGGGGGGGGGGGGGGGGGGGGGGGGGGGGGGGGGGGGGGGGGGGGGGGGGGGGGGGGGGGGGGGGGGGGGGGGGGGGGGGGGGGGGAGGGGGGGGGGGGGGGGGGGGGGGGGGGGGGGGGGGGGGGGGGGGGGGGGGGGGGGGGGGGGGGGGGGGGGGGGGGGGGGGGGGGGGGGGGGGGGGGGGGGGGGGGGGGGGGGGGGGGGGGGGGGGGGGGGGGGGGGGGGGGGGGGGGGGGGGGGGGGGGGGGGGGGGGGGGGGGGGGGGGGGGGGGGGGGGGGGGGGGGGGGGGGGGGGGGGGGGGGGGGGGGGGGGGGGGGGGGGGGGGGGGGGGGGGGGGGGGGGGGGGGGGGGGGGGGGGGGGGGGGGGGGGGGGGGGGGGGGGGGGGGGGGGGGGGGGGGGGGGGGGGGGGGGGGGGGGGGGGGGGGGGGGGGGGGGGGGGGGGGGGGGGGGGGGGGGGGGGGGGGGGGGGGGGGGGGGGGGGGGGGGGGGGGGGGGGGGGGGGGGGGGGGGGGGGGGGGGGGGGGGGGGGGGGGGGGGGGGGGGGGGGGGGGGGGGGGGGGGGGGGGGGGGGGGGGGGGGGGGGGGGGGGGGGGGGGGGGGGGGGGGGGGGGGGGGGGGGGGGGGGGGGGGGGGGGGGGGGGGGGGGGGGGGGGGGGGGGGGGGGGGGGGGGGGGGGGGGGGGGGGGGGGGGGGGGGGGGGGGGGGGGGGGGGGGGGGGGGGGGGGGGGGGGGGGGGGGGGGGGGGGGGGGGGGGGGGGGGGGGGGGGGGGGGGGGGGGGGGGGGGGGGGGGGGGGGGGGGGGGGGGGGGGGGGGGGGGGGGGGGGGGGGGGGGGGGGGGGGGGGGGGGGGGGGGGGGGGGGGGGGGGGGGGGGGGGGGGGGGGGGGGGGGGGGGGGGGGGGGGGGGGGGGGGGGGGGGGGGGGGGGGGGGGGGGGGGGGGGGGGGGGGGGGGGGGGGGGGGGGGGGGGGGGGGGGGGGGGGGGGGGGGGGGGGGGGGGGGGGGGGGGGGGGGGGGGGGGGGGGGGGGGGGGGGGGGGGGGGGGGGGGGGGGGGGGGGGGGGGGGGGGGGGGGGGGGGGGGGGGGGGGGGGGGGGGGGGGGGGGGGGGGGGGGGGGGGGGGGGGGGGGGGGGGGGGGGGGGGGGGGGGGGGGGGGGGGGGGGGGGGGGGGGGGGGGGGGGGGGGGGGGGGGGGGGGGGGGGGGGGGGGGGGGGGGGGGGGGGGGGGGGGGGGGGGGGGGGGGGGGGGGGGGGGGGGGGGGGGGGGGGGGGGGGGGGGGGGGGGGGGGGGGGGGGGGGGGGGGGGGGGGGGGGGGGGGGGGGGGGGGGGGGGGGGGGGGGGGGGGGGGGGGGGGGGGGGGGGGGGGGGGGGGGGGGGGGGGGGGGGGGGGGGGGGGGGGGGGGGGGGGGGGGGGGGGGGGGGGGGGGGGGGGGGGGGGGGGGGGGGGGGGGGGGGGGGGGGGGGGGGGGGGGGGGGGGGGGGGGGGGGGGGGGGGGGGGGGGGGGGGGGGGGGGGGGGGGGGGGGGGGGGGGGGGGGGGGGGGGGGGGGGGGGGGGGGGGGGGGGGGGGGGGGGGGGGGGGGGGGGGGGGGGGGGGGGGGGGGGGGGGGGGGGGGGGGGGGGGGGGGGGGGGGGGGGGGGGGGGGGGGGGGGGGGGGGGGGGGGGGGGGGGGGGGGGGGGGGGGGGGGGGGGGGGGGGGGGGGGGGGGGGGGGGGGGGGGGGGGGGGGGGGGGGGGGGGGGGGGGGGGGGGGGGGGGGGGGGGGGGGGGGGGGGGGGGGGGGGGGGGGGGGGGGGGGGGGGGGGGGGGGGGGGGGGGGGGGGGGGGGGGGGGGGGGGGGGGGGGGGGGGGGGGGGGGGGGGGGGGGGGGGGGGGGGGGGGGGGGGGGGGGGGGGGGGGGTGGGGGGGGGGGGGGGGGGGGGTGGGCGGGGCGGGGGGGGGGGGGGGGGGGGGGGGGGGGGGGGGGGGGGGGTGGGGGGGGGGGGGGGGGGGGGGGGGGGGGGGGGGGGGGGGGGGGGGGGGGGGGGGGGGGGGGGGGGGGGGGGGGGGGGGGGGGGGGGGGGGGGGGGGGGGGGGGGGGGGGGGGGGGGGGGGGGGGGGGGGGGGGGGGGGGGGGGGGGGGGGGGGGGGGGGGGGGGGGGGGGGGGGGGGGGGGGGGGGGGGGGGGGGGGGGGGGGGGGGGGGGGGGGGGGGGGGGGGGGGGGGGGGGGGGGGGGGGGGGGGGGGGGGGGGGGGGGGGGGGGGGGGGGGGGGGGGGGGGGGGGGGGGGGGGGGGGGGGGGGGGGGGGGGGGGGGGGGGGGGGGGGGGGGGGGGGGGGGGGGGGGGGGGGGGGGGGGGGGGGGGGGGGGGGGGGGGGGGGGGGGGGGGGGGGGGGGGGGGGGGGGGGGGGGGGGGGGGGGGGGGGGGGGGGGGGGGGGGGGGGGGGGGGGGGGGGGGGGGGGGGGGGGGGGGGGGGGGGGGGGGGGGGGGGGGGGGGGGGGGGGGGGGGGGGGGGGGGGGGGGGGGGGGGGGGGGGGGGGGGGGGGGGGGGGGGGGGGGGGGGGGGGGGGGGGGGGGGGGGGGGGGGGGGGGGGGGGGGGGGGGGGGGGGGGGGGGGGGGGGGGGGGGGGGGGGGGGGGGGGGGGGGGGGGGGGGGGGGGGGGGGGGGGGGGGGGGGGGGGGGGGGGGGGGGGGGGGGGGGGGGGGGGGGGGGGGGGGGGGGGGGGGGGGGGGGGGGGGGGGGGGGGGGGGGGGGGGGGGGGGGGGGGGGGGGGGGGGGGGGGGGGGGGGGGGGGGGGGGGGGGGGGGGGGGGGGGGGGGGGGGGGGGGGGGGGGGGGGGGGGGGGGGGGGGGGGGGGGGGGGGGGGGGGGGGGGGGGGGGGGGGGGGGGGGGGGGGGGGGGGGGGGGGGGGGGGGGGGGGGGGGGGGGGGGGGGGGGGGGGGGGGGGGGGGGGGGGGGGGGGGGGGGGGGGGGGGGGGGGGGGGGGGGGGGGGGGGGGGGGGGGGGGGGGGGGGGGGGGGGGGGGGGGGGGGGGGGGGGGGGGGGGGGGGGGGGGGGGGGGGGGGGGGGGGGGGGGGGGGGGGGGGGGGGGGGGGGGGGGGGGGGGGGGGGGGGGGGGGGGGGGGGGGGGGGGGGGGGGGGGGGGGGGGGGGGGGGGGGGGGGGGGGGGGGGGGGGGGGGGGGGGGGGGGGGGGGGGGGGGGGGGGGGGGGGGGGGGGGGGGGGGGGGGGGGGGGGGGGGGGGGGGGGGGGGGGGGGGGGGGGGGGGGGGGGGGGGGGGGGGGGGGGGGGGGGGGGGGGGGGGGGGGGGGGGGGGGGGGGGGGGGGGGGGGGGGGGGGGGGGGGGGGGGGGGGGGGGGGGGGGGGGGGGGGGGGGGGGGGGGGGGGGGGGGGGGGGGGGGGGGGGGGGGGGGGGGGGGGGGGGGGGGGGGGGGGGGGGGGGGGGGGGGGGGGGGGGGGGGGGGGGGGGGGGGGGGGGGGGGGGGGGGGGGGGGGGGGGGGGGGGGGGGGGGGGGGGGGGGGGGGGGGGGGGGGGGGGGGGGGGGGGGGGGGGGGGGGGGGGGGGGGGGGGGGGGGGGGGGGGGGGGGGGGGGGGGGGGGGGGGGGGGGGGGGGGGGGGGGGGGGGGGGGGGGGGGGGGGGGGGGGGGGGGGGGGGGGGGGGGGGGGGGGGGGGGGGGGGGGGGGGGGGGGGGGGGGGGGGGGGGGGGGGGGGGGGGGGGGGGGGGGGGGGGGGGGGGGGGGGGGGGGGGGGGGGGGGGGGGGGGGGGGGGGGGGGGGGGGGGGGGGGGGGGGGGGGGGGGGGGGGGGGGGGGGGGGGGGGGGGGGGGGGGGGGGGGGGGGGGGGGGGGGGGGGGGGGGGGGGGGGGGGGGGGGGGGGGGGGGGGGGGGGGGGGGGGGGGGGGGGGGGGGGGGGGGGGGGGGGGGGGGGGGGGGGGGGGGGGGGGGGGGGGGGGGGGGGGGGGGGGGGGGGGGGGGGGGGGGGGGGGGGGGGGGGGGGGGGGGGGGGGGGGGGGGGGGGGGGGGGGGGGGGGGGGGGGGGGGGGGGGGGGGGGGGGGGGGGGGGGGGGGGGGGGGGGGGGGGGGGGGGGGGGGGGGGGGGGGGGGGGGGGGGGGGGGGGGGGGGGGGGGGGGGGGGGGGGGGGGGGGGGGGGGGGGGGGGGGGGGGGGGGGGGGGGGGGGGGGGGGGGGGGGGGGGGGGGGGGGGGGGGGGGGGGGGGGGGGGGGGGGGGGGGGGGGGGGGGGGGGGGGGGGGGGGGGGGGGGGGGGGGGGGGGGGGGGGGGGGGGGGGGGGGGGGGGGGGGGGGGGGGGGGGGGGGGGGGGGGGGGGGGGGGGGGGGGGGGGGGGGGGGGGGGGGGGGGGGGGGGGGGGGGGGGGGGGGGGGGGGGGGGGGGGGGGGGGGGGGGGGGGGGGGGGGGGGGGGGGGGGGGGGGGGGGGGGGGGGGGGGGGGGGGGGGGGGGGGGGGGGGGGGGGGGGGGGGGGGGGGGGGGGGGGGGGGGGGGGGGGGGGGGGGGGGGGGGGGGGGGGGGGGGGGGGGGGGGGGGGGGGGGGGGGGGGGGGGGGGGGGGGGGGGGGGGGGGGGGGGGGGGGGGGGGGGGGGGGGGGGGGGGGGGGGGGGGGGGGGGGGGGGGGGGGGGGGGGGGGGGGGGGGGGGGGGGGGGGGGGGGGGGGGGGGGGGGGGGGGGGGGGGGGGGGGGGGGGGGGGGGGGGGGGGGGGGGGGGGGGGGGGGGGGGGGGGGGGGGGGGGGGGGGGGGGGGGGGGGGGGGGGGGGGGGGGGGGGGGGGGGGGGGGGGGGGGGGGGGGGGGGGGGGGGGGGGGGGGGGGGGGGGGGGGGGGGGGGGGGGGGGGGGGGGGGGGGGGGGGGGGGGGGGGGGGGGGGGGGGGGGGGGGGGGGGGGGGGGGGGGGGGGGGGGGGGGGGGGGGGGGGGGGGGGGGGGGGGGGGGGGGGGGGGGGGGGGGGGGGGGGGGGGGGGGGGGGGGGGGGGGGGGGGGGGGGGGGGGGGGGGGGGGGGGGGGGGGGGGGGGGGGGGGGGGGGGGGGGGGGGGGGGGGGGGGGGGGGGGGGGGGGGGGGGGGGGGGGGGGGGGGGGGGGGGGGGGGGGGGGGGGGGGGGGGGGGGGGGGGGGGGGGGGGGGGGGGGGGGGGGGGGGGGGGGGGGGGGGGGGGGGGGGGGGGGGGGGGGGGGGGGGGGGGGGGGGGGGGGGGGGGGGGGGGGGGGGGGGGGGGGGGGGGGGGGGGGGGGGGGGGGGGGGGGGGGGGGGGGGGGGGGGGGGGGGGGGGGGGGGGGGGGGGGGGGGGGGGGGGGGGGGGGGGGGGGGGGGGGGGGGGGGGGGGGGGGGGGGGGGGGGGGGGGGGGGGGGGGGGGGGGGGGGGGGGGGGGGGGGGGGGGGGGGGGGGGGGGGGGGGGGGGGGGGGGGGGGGGGGGGGGGGGGGGGGGGGGGGGGGGGGGGGGGGGGGGGGGGGGGGGGGGGGGGGGGGGGGGGGGGGGGGGGGGGGGGGGGGGGGGGGGGGGGGGGGGGGGGGGGGGGGGGGGGGGGGGGGGGGGGGGGGGGGGGGGGGGGGGGGGGGGGGGGGGGGGGGGGGGGGGGGGGGGGGGGGGGGGGGGGGGGGGGGGGGGGGGGGGGGGGGGGGGGGGGGGGGGGGGGGGGGGGGGGGGGGGGGGGGGGGGGGGGGGGGGGGGGGGGGGGGGGGGGGGGGGGGGGGGGGGGGGGGGGGGGGGGGGGGGGGGGGGGGGGGGGGGGGGGGGGGGGGGGGGGGGGGGGGGGGGGGGGGGGGGGGGGGGGGGGGGGGGGGGGGGGGGGGGGGGGGGGGGGGGGGGGGGGGGGGGGGGGGGGGGGGGGGGGGGGGGGGGGGGGGGGGGGGGGGGGGGGGGGGGGGGGGGGGGGGGGGGGGGGGGGGGGGGGGGGGGGGGGGGGGGGGGGGGGGGGGGGGGGGGGGGGGGGGGGGGGGGGGGGGGGGGGGGGGGGGGGGGGGGGGGGGGGGGGGGGGGGGGGGGGGGGGGGGGGGGGGGGGGGGGGGGGGGGGGGGGGGGGGGGGGGGGGGGGGGGGGGGGGGGGGGGGGGGGGGGGGGGGGGGGGGGGGGGGGGGGGGGGGGGGGGGGGGGGGGGGGGTGGGGGGGGGGGGGGGGGGGGGGGGGGGGGGGGGGGGGGGGGGGGGGGGGGGGGGGGGGGGGGGGGGGGGGGGGGGGGGGGGGGGGGGGGGGGGGGGGGGGGGGGGGGGGGGGGGGGGGGGGGGGGGGGGGGGGGGGGGGGGGGGGGGGGGGGGGGGGGGGGGGGGGGGGGGGGGGGGGGGGGGGGGGGGGGGGGGGGGGGGGGGGGGGGGGGGGGGGGGGGGGGGGGGGGGGGGGGGGGGGGGGGGGGGGGGGGGGGGGGGGGGGGGGGGGGGGGGGGGGGGGGGGGGGGGGGGGGGGGGGGGGGGGGGGGGGGGGGGGGGGGGGGGGGGGGGGGGGGGGGGGGGGGGGGGGGGGGGGGGGGGGGGGGGGGGGGGGGGGGGGGGGGGGGGGGGGGGGGGGGGGGGGGGGGGGGGGGGGGGGGGGGGGGGGGGGGGGGGGGGGGGGGGGGGGGGGGGGGGGGGGGGGGGGGGGGGGGGGGGG
>CM056371.1:56140244-56160244 GCA_029641205.1 Citrus maxima
GGGGGGGGGGGGGGGGGGGGGGGGGGGGGGGGGGGGGGGGGGGGGGGGGGGGGGGGGGGGGGGGGGGGGGGGGGGGGGGGGGGGGGGGGGGGGGGGGGGGGGGGGGGGGGGGGGGGGGGGGGGGGGGGGGGGGGGGGGGGGGGGGGGGGGGGGGGGGGGGGGGGGGGGGGGGGGGGGGGGGGGGGGGGGGGGGGGGGGGGGGGGGGGGGGGGGGGGGGGGGGGGGGGGGGGGGGGGGGGGGGGGGGGGGGGGGGGGGGGGGGGGGGGGGGGGGGGGGGGGGGGGGGGGGGGGGGGGGGGGGGGGGGGGGGGGGGGGGGGGGGGGGGGGGGGGGGGGGGGGGGGGGGGGGGGGGGGGGGGGGGGGGGGGGGGGGGGGGGGGGGGGGGGGGGGGGGGGGGGGGGGGGGGGGGGGGGGGGGGGGGGGGGGGGGGGGGGGGGGGGGGGGGGGGGGGGGGGGGGGGGGGGGGGGGGGGGGGGGGGGGGGGGGGGGGGGGGGGGGGGGGGGTGGGGGGGGGGGGGGGGGGGGGGGGGGGGGGGGGGTGGAGGGGGGGTGGGGGTGGGGGGGGGGGGGGGGGGGGGGGGGGGGGGGGGGGGGGGGGGGGGGGGGGGGGGGGGGGGGGGGGGGGGGGGGGGGGGGGGGGGGGGGGGGGGGGGGGGGGGGGGGGGGGGGGGGGGGGGGGGGGGGGGGGGGGGGGGGGGGGGGGGGGGGGGGGGGGGGGGGGGGGGGGGGGGGGGGGGGGGGGGGGGGGGGGGGGGGGGGGGGGGGGGGGGGGGGGGGGGGGGGGGGGGGGGGGGGGGGGGGGGGGGGGGGGGGGGGGGGGGGGGGGGGGGGGGGGGGGGGGGGGGGGGGGGGGGGGGGGGGGGGGGGGGGGGGGGGGGGGGGGGGGGGGGGGGGGGGGGGGGGGGGGGGGGGGGGGGGGGGGGGGGGGGGGGGGGGGGGGGGGGGGGGGGGGGGGGGGGGGGGGGGGGGGGGGGGGGGGGGGGGGGGGGGGGGGGGGGGGGGGGGGGGGGGGGGGGGGGGGGGGGGGGGGGGGGGGGGGGGGGGGGGGGGGGGGGGGGGGGGGGGGGGGGGGGGGGGGGGGGGGGGGGGGGGGGGGGGGGGGGGGGGGGGGGGGGGGGGGGGGGGGGGGGGGGGGGGGGGGGGGGGGGGGGGGGGGGGGGGGGGGGGGGGGGGGGGGGGGGGGGGGGGGGGGGGGGGGGGGGGGGGGGGGGGGGGGGGGGGGGGGGGGGGGGGGGGGGGGGGGGGGGGGGGGGGGGGGGGGGGGGGGGGGGGGGGGGGGGGGGGGGGGGGGGGGGGGGGGGGGGGGGGGGGGGGGGGGGGGGGGGGGGGGGGGGGGGGGGGGGGGGGGGGGGGGGGGGGGGGGGGGGGGGGGGGGGGGGGGGGGGGGGGGGGGGGGGGGGGGGGGGGGGGGGGGGGGGGGGGGGGGGGGGGGGGGGGGGGGGGGGGGGGGGGGGGGGGGGGGGGGGGGGGGGGGGGGGGGGGGGGGGGGGGGGGGGGGGGGGGGGGGGGGGGGGGGGGGGGGGGGGGGGGGGGGGGGGGGGGGGGGGGGGGGGGGGGGGGGGGGGGGGGGGGGGGGGGGGGGGGGGGGGGGGGGGGGGGGGGGGGGGGGGGGGGGGGGGGGGGGGGGGGGGGGGGGGGGGGGGGGGGGGGGGGGGGGGGGGGGGGGGGGGGGGGGGGGGGGGGGGGGGGGGGGGGGGGGGGGGGGGGGGGGGGGGGGGGGGGGGGGGGGGGGGGGGGGGGGGGGGGGGGGGGGGGGGGGGGGGGGGGGGGGGGGGGGGGGGGGGGGGGGGGGGGGGGGGGGGGGGGGGGGGGGGGGGGGGGGGGGGGGGGGGGGGGGGGGGGGGGGGGGGGGGGGGGGGGGGGGGGGGGGGGGGGGGGGGGGGGGGGGGGGGGGGGGGGGGGGGGGGGGGGGGGGGGGGGGGGGGGGGGGGGGGGGGGGGGGGGGGGGGGGGGGGGGGGGGGGGGGGGGGGGGGGGGGGGGGGGGGGGGGGGGGGGGGGGGGGGGGGGGGGGGGGGGGGGGGGGGGGGGGGGGGGGGGGGGGGGGGGGGGGGGGGGGGGGGGGGGGGGGGGGGGGGGGGGGGGGGGGGGGGGGGGGGGGGGGGGGGGGGCGGGGGGGGGGGGGGGGGGGGGGGGGGGGGGGGGGGGGGGGGGGGGGGGGGGGGGGGGGGGGGGGGGGGGGGGGGGGGGGGGGGGGGGGGGGGGGGGGGGGGGGGGGGGGGGGGGGGGGGGGGGGGGGGGGGGGGGGGGGGGGGGGGGGGGGGGGGGGGGGGGGGGGGGGGGGGGGGGGGGGGGGGGGGGGGGGGGGGGGGGGGGGGGGGGGGGGGGGGGGGGGGGGGGGGGGGGGGGGGGGGGGGGGGGGGGGGGGGGGGGGGGGGGGGGGGGGGGGGGGGGGGGGGGGGGGGGGGGGGGGGGGGGGGGGGGGGGGGGGGGGGGGGGGGGGGGGGGGGGGGGGGGGGGGGGGGGGGGGGGGGGGGGGGGGGGGGGGGGGGGGGGGGGGGGGGGGGGGGGGGGGGGGGGGGGGGGGGGGGGGGGGGGGGGGGGGGGGGGGGGGGGGGGGGGGGGGGGGGGGGGGGGGGGGGGGGGGGGGGGGGGGGGGGGGGGGGGGGGGGGGGGGGGGGGGGGGGGGGGGGGGGGGGGGGGGGGGGGGGGGGGGGGGGGGGGGGGGGGGGGGGGGGGGGGGGGGGGGGGGGGGGGGGGGGGGGGGGGGGGGGGGGGGGGGGGGGGGGGGGGGGGGGGGGGGGGGGGGGGGGGGGGGGGGGGGGGGGGGGGGGGGGGGGGGGGGGGGGGGGGGGGGGGGGGGGGGGGGGGGGGGGGGGGGGGGGGGGGGGGGGGGGGGGGGGGGGGGGGGGGGGGGGGGGGGGGGGGGGGGGGGGGGGGGGGGGGGGGGGGGGGGGGGGGGGGGGGGGGGGGGGGGGGGGGGGGGGGGGGGGGGGGGGGGGGGGGGGGGGGGGGGGGGGGGGGGGGGGGGGGGGGGGGGGGGGGGGGGGGGGGGGGGGGGGGGGGGGGGGGGGGGGGGGGGGGGGGGGGGGGGGGGGGGGGGGGGGGGGGGGGGGGGGGGGGGGGGGGGGGGGGGGGGGGGGGGGGGGGGGGGGGGGGGGGGGGGGGGGGGGGGGGGGGGGGGGGGGGGGGGGGGGGGGGGGGGGGGGGGGGGGGGGGGGGGGGGGGGGGGGGGGGGGGGGGGGGGGGGGGGGGGGGGGGGGGGGGGGGGGGGGGGGGGGGGGGGGGGGGGGGGGGGGGGGGGGGGGGGGGGGGGGGGGGGGGGGGGGGGGGGGGGGGGGGGGGGGGGGGGGGGGGGGGGGGGGGGGGGGGGGGGGGGGGGGGGGGGGGGGGGGGGGGGGGGGGGGGGGGGGGGGGGGGGGGGGGGGGGGGGGGGGGGGGGGGGGGGGGGGGGGGGGGGGGGGGGGGGGGGGGGGGGGGGGGGGGGGGGGGGGGGGGGGGGGGGGGGGGGGGGGGGGGGGGGGGGGGGGGGGGGGGGGGGGGGGGGGGGGGGGGGGGGGGGGGGGGGGGGGGGGGGGGGGGGGGGGGGGGGGGGGGGGGGGGGGGGGGGGGGGGGGGGGGGGGGGGGGGGGGGGGGGGGGGGGGGGGGGGGGGGGGGGGGGGGGGGGGGGGGGGGGGGGGGGGGGGGGGGGGGGGGGGGGGGGGGGGGGGGGGGGGGGGGGGGCGGGGGGGGGGGGGGGGGGGGGGGGGGGGGGGGGGGGGGGGGGGGGGCGGGGGGGGGGGGGGGGGGGGGGGGGGGGGGGGGGGGGGGGGGGGGGGGGGGGGGGGGGGGGGGGGGGGGGGGGGGGGGGGGGGGGGGGGGGGGGGGGGGGGGGGGGGGGGGGGGGGGGGGGGGGGGGGGGGGGGGGGGGGGGGGGGGGGGGGGGGGGGGGGGGGGGGGGGGGGGGGGGGGGGGGGGGGGGGGGGGGGGGGGGGGGGGGGGGGGGGGGGGGGGGGGGGGGGGGGGGGGGGGGGGGGGGGGGGGGGGGGGGGGGGGGGGGGGGGGGGGGGGGGGGGGGGGGGGGGGGGGGGGGGGGGGGGGGGGGGGGGGGGGGGGGGGGGGGGGGGGGGGGGGGGGGGGGGGGGGGGGGGGGGGGGGGGGGGGGGGGGGGGGGGGGGGGGGGGGGGGGGGGGGGGGGGGGGGGGGGGGGGGGGGGGGGGGGGGGGGGGGGGGGGGGGGGGGGGGGGGGGGGGGGGGGGGGGGGGGGGGGGGGGGGGGGGGGGGGGGGGGGGGGGGGGGGGGGGGGGGGGGGGGGGGGGGGGGGGGGGGGGGGGGGGGGGGGGGGGGGGGGGGGGGGGGGGGGGGGGGGGGGGGGGGGGGGGGGGGGGGGGGGGGGGGGGGGGGGGGGGGGGGGGGGGGGGGGGGGGGGGGGGGGGGGGGGGGGGGGGGGGGGGGGGGGGGGGGGGGGGGGGGGGGGGGGGGGGGGGGGGGGGGGGGGGGGGGGGGGGGGGGGGGGGGGGGGGGGGGGGGGGGGGGGGGGGGGGGGGGGGGGGGGGGGGGGGGGGGGGGGGGGGGGGGGGGGGGGGGGGGGGGGGGGGGGGGGGGGGGGGGGGGGGGGGGGGGGGGGGGGGGGGGGGGGGGGGGGGGGGGGGGGGGGGGGGGGGGGGGGGGGGGGGGGGGGGGGGGGGGGGGGGGGGGGGGGGGGGGGGGGGGGGGGGGGGGGGGGGGGGGGGGGGGGGGGGGGGGGGGGGGGGGGGGGGGGGGGGGGGGGGGGGGGGGGGGGGGGGGGGGGGGGGGGGGGGGGGGGGGGGGGGGGGGGGGGGGGGGGGGGGGGGGGGGGGGGGGGGGGGGGGGGGGGGGGGGGGGGGGGGGGGGGGGGGGGGGGGGGGGGGGGGGGGGGGGGGGGGGGGGGGGGGGGGGGGGGGGGGGGGGGGGGGGGGGGGGGGGGGGGGGGGGGGGGGGGGGGGGGGGGGGGGGGGGGGGGGGGGGGGGGGGGGGGGGGGGGGGGGGGGGGGGGGGGGGGGGGGGGGGGGGGGGGGGGGGGGGGGGGGGGGGGGGGGGGGGGGGGGGGGGGGGGGGGGGGGGGGGGGGGGGGGGGGGGGGGGGGGGGGGGGGGGGGGGGGGGGGGGGGGGGGGGGGGGGGGGGGGGGGGGGGGGGGGGGGGGGGGGGGGGGGGGGGGGGGGGGGGGGGGGGGGGGGGGGGGGGGGGGGGGGGGGGGGGGGGGGGGGGGGGGGGGGGGGGGGGGGGGGGGGGGGGGGGGGGGGGGGGGGGGGGGGGGGGGGGGGGGGGGGGGGGGGGGGGGGGGGGGGGGGGGGGGGGGGGGGGGGGGGGGGGGGGGGGGGGGGGGGGGGGGGGGGGGGGGGGGGGGGGGGGGGGGGGGGGGGGGGGGGGGGGGGGGGGGGGGGGGGGGGGGGGGGGGGGGGGGGGGGGGGGGGGGGGGGGGGGGGGGGGGGGGGGGGGGGGGGGGGGGGGGGGGGGGGGGGGGGGGGGGGGGGGGGGGGGGGGGGGGGGGGGGGGGGGGGGGGGGGGGGGGGGGGGGGGGGGGGGGGGGGGGGGGGGGGGGGGGGGGGGGGGGGGGGGGGGGGGGGGGGGGGGGGGGGGGGGGGGGGGGGGGGGGGGGGGGGGGGGGGGGGGGGGGGGGGGGGGGGGGGGGGGGGGGGGGGGGGGGGGGGGGGGGGGGGGGGGGGGGGGGGGGGGGGGGGGGGGGGGGGGGGGGGGGGGGGGGGGGGGGGGGGGGGGGGGGGGGGGGGGGGGGGGGGGGGGGGGGGGGGGGGGGGGGGGGGGGGGGGGGGGGGGGGGGGGGGGGGGGGGGGGGGGGGGGGGGGGGGGGGGGGGGGGGGGGGGGGGGGGGGGGGGGGGGGGGGGGGGGGGGGGGGGGGGGGGGGGGGGGGGGGGGGGGGGGGGGGGGGGGGGGGGGGGGGGGGGGGGGGGGGGGGGGGGGGGGGGGGGGGGGGGGGGGGGGGGGGGGGGGGGGGGGGGGGGGGGGGGGGGGGGGGGGGGGGGGGGGGGGGGGGGGGGGGGGGGGGGGGGGGGGGGGGGGGGGGGGGGGGGGGGGGGGGGGGGGGGGGGGGGGGGGGGGGGGGGGGGGGGGGGGGGGGGGGGGGGGGGGGGGGGGGGGGGGGGGGGGGGGGGGGGGGGGGGGGGGGGGGGGGGGGGGGGGGGGGGGGGGGGGGGGGGGGGGGGGGGGGGGGGGGGGGGGGGGGGGGGGGGGGGGGGGGGGGGGGGGGGGGGGGGGGGGGGGGGGGGGGGGGGGGGGGGGGGGGGGGGGGGGGGGGGGGGGGGGGGGGGGGGGGGGGGGGGGGGGGGGGGGGGGGGGGGGGGGGGGGGGGGGGGGGGGGGGGGGGGGGGGGGGGGGGGGGGGGGGGGGGGGGGGGGGGGGGGGGGGGGGGGGGGGGGGGGGGGGGGGGGGGGGGGGGGGGGGGGGGGGGGGGGGGGGGGGGGGGGGGGGGGGGGGGGGGGGGGGGGGGGGGGGGGGGGGGGGGGGGGGGGGGGGGGGGGGGGGGGGGGGGGGGGGGGGGGGGGGGGGGGGGGGGGGGGGGGGGGGGGGGGGGGGGGGGGGGGGGGGGGGGGGGGGGGGGGGGGGGGGGGGGGGGGGGGGGGGGGGGGGGGGGGGGGGGGGGGGGGGGGGGGGGGGGGGGGGGGGGGGGGGGGGGGGGGGGGGGGGGGGGGGGGGGGGGGGGGGGGGGGGGGGGGGGGGGGGGGGGGGGGGGGGGGGGGGGGGGGGGGGGGGGGGGGGGGGGGGGGGGGGGGGGGGGGGGGGGGGGGGGGGGGGGGGGGGGGGGGGGGGGGGGGGGGGGGGGGGGGGGGGGGGGGGGGGGGGGGGGGGGGGGGGGGGGGGGGGGGGGGGGGGGGGGGGGGGGGGGGGGGGGGGGGGGGGGGGGGGGGGGGGGGGGGGGGGGGGGGGGGGGGGGGGGGGGGGGGGGGGGGGGGGGGGGGGGGGGGGGGGGGGGGGGGGGGGGGGGGGGGGGGGGGGGGGGGGGGGGGGGGGGGGGGGGGGGGGGGGGGGGGGGGGGGGGGGGGGGGGGGGGGGGGGGGGGGGGGGGGGGGGGGGGGGGGGGGGGGGGGGGGGGGGGGGGGGGGGGGGGGGGGGGGGGGGGGGGGGGGGGGGGGGGGGGGGGGGGGGGGGGGGGGGGGGGGGGGGGGGGGGGGGGGGGGGGGGGGGGGGGGGGGGGGGGGGGGGGGGGGGGGGGGGGGGGGGGGGGGGGGGGGGGGGGGGGGGGGGGGGGGGGGGGGGGGGGGGGGGGGGGGGGGGGGGGGGGGGGGGGGGGGGGGGGGGGGGGGGGGGGGGGGGGGGGGGGGGGGGGGGGGGGGGGGGGGGGGGGGGGGGGGGGGGGGGGGGGGGGGGGGGGGGGGGGGGGGGGGGGGGGGGGGGGGGGGGGGGGGGGGGGGGGGGGGGGGGGGGGGGGGGGGGGGGGGGGGGGGGGGGGGGGGGGGGGGGGGGGGGGGGGGGGGGGGGGGGGGGGGGGGGGGGGGGGGGGGGGGGGGGGGGGGGGGGGGGGGGGGGGGGGGGGGGGGGGGGGGGGGGGGGGGGGGGGGGGGGGGGGGGGGGGGGGGGGGGGGGGGGGGGGGGGGGGGGGGGGGGGGGGGGGGGGGGGGGGGGGGGGGGGGGGGGGGGGGGGGGGGGGGGGGGGGGGGGGGGGGGGGGGGGGGGGGGGGGGGGGGGGGGGGGGGGGGGGGGGGGGGGGGGGGGGGGGGGGGGGGGGGGGGGGGGGGGGGGGGGGGGGGGGGGGGGGGGGGGGGGGGGGGGGGGGGGGGGGGGGGGGGGGGGGGGGGGGGGGGGGGGGGGGGGGGGGGGGGGGGGGGGGGGGGGGGGGGGGGGGGGGGGGGGGGGGGGGGGGGGGGGGGGGGGGGGGGGGGGGGGGGGGGGGGGGGGGGGGGGGGGGGGGGGGGGGGGGGGGGGGGGGGGGGGGGGGGGGGGGGGGGGGGGGGGGGGGGGGGGGGGGGGGGGGGGGGGGGGGGGGGGGGGGGGGGGGGGGGGGGGGGGGGGGGGGGGGGGGGGGGGGGGGGGGGGGGGGGGGGGGGGGGGGGGGGGGGGGGGGGGGGGGGGGGGGGGGGGGGGGGGGGGGGGGGGGGGGGGGGGGGGGGGGGGGGGGGGGGGGGGGGGGGGGGGGGGGGGGGGGGGGGGGGGGGGGGGGGGGGGGGGGGGGGGGGGGGGGGGGGGGGGGGGGGGGGGGGGGGGGGGGGGGGGGGGGGGGGGGGGGGGGGGGGGGGGGGGGGGGGGGGGGGGGGGGGGGGGGGGGGGGGGGGGGGGGGGGGGGGGGGGGGGGGGGGGGGGGGGGGGGGGGGGGGGGGGGGGGGGGGGGGGGGGGGGGGGGGGGGGGGGGGGGGGGGGGGGGGGGGGGGGGGGGGGGGGGGGGGGGGGGGGGGGGGGGGGGGGGGGGGGGGGGGGGGGGGGGGGGGGGGGGGGGGGGGGGGGGGGGGGGGGGGGGGGGGGGGGGGGGGGGGGGGGGGGGGGGGGGGGGGGGGGGGGGGGGGGGGGGGGGGGGGGGGGGGGGGGGGGGGGGGGGGGGGGGGGGGGGGGGGGGGGGGGGGGGGGGGGGGGGGGGGGGGGGGGGGGGGGGGGGGGGGGGGGGGGGGGGGGGGGGGGGGGGGGGGGGGGGGGGGGGGGGGGGGGGGGGGGGGGGGGGGGGGGGGGGGGGGGGGGGGGGGGGGGGGGGGGGGGGGGGGGGGGGGGGGGGGGGGGGGGGGGGGGGGGGGGGGGGGGGGGGGGGGGGGGGGGGGGGGGGGGGGGGGGGGGGGGGGGGGGGGGGGGGGGGGGGGGGGGGGGGGGGGGGGGGGGGGGGGGGGGGGGGGGGGGGGGGGGGGGGGGGGGGGGGGGGGGGGGGGGGGGGGGGGGGGGGGGGGGGGGGGGGGGGGGGGGGGGGGGGGGGGGGGGGGGGGGGGGGGGGGGGGGGGGGGGGGGGGGGGGGGGGGGGGGGGGGGGGGGGGGGGGGGGGGGGGGGGGGGGGGGGGGGGGGGGGGGGGGGGGGGGGGGGGGGGGGGGGGGGGGGGGGGGGGGGGGGGGGGGGGGGGGGGGGGGGGGGGGGGGGGGGGGGGGGGGGGGGGGGGGGGGGGGGGGGGGGGGGGGGGGGGGGGGGGGGGGGGGGGGGGGGGGGGGGGGGGGGGGGGGGGGGGGGGGGGGGGGGGGGGGGGGGGGGGGGGGGGGGGGGGGGGGGGGGGGGGGGGGGGGGGGGGGGGGGGGGGGGGGGGGGGGGGGGGGGGGGGGGGGGGGGGGGGGGGGGGGGGGGGGGGGGGGGGGGGGGGGGGGGGGGGGGGGGGGGGGGGGGGGGGGGGGGGGGGGGGGGGGGGGGGGGGGGGGGGGGGGGGGGGGGGGGGGGGGGGGGGGGGGGGGGGGGGGGGGGGGGGGGGGGGGGGGGGGGGGGGGGGGGGGGGGGGGGGGGGGGGGGGGGGGGGGGGGGGGGGGGGGGGGGGGGGGGGGGGGGGGGGGGGGGGGGGGGGGGGGGGGGGGGGGGGGGGGGGGGGGGGGGGGGGGGGGGGGGGGGGGGGGGGGGGGGGGGGGGGGGGGGGGGGGGGGGGGGGGGGGGGGGGGGGGGGGGGGGGGGGGGGGGGGGGGGGGGGGGGGGGGGGGGGGGGGGGGGGGGGGGGGGGGGGGGGGGGGGGGGGGGGGGGGGGGGGGGGGGGGGGGGGGGGGGGGGGGGGGGGGGGGGGGGGGGGGGGGGGGGGGGGGGGGGGGGGGGGGGGGGGGGGGGGGCGGGGGGGGGGGTGTCGCGGGTGGTGCGGGGGGCGGGGGGGCGGGGGGGGGGGGGGGGGGGGGGGCGGGGGGGGGTGGGGGGGGGTGGGGGGGGGGGCGGGGGGGGGGGGGGGGGGGGGGGGGGGGGGGGGGGGGGGGGGGGGGGGGGGGGGGGGGGGGGGGGGGGGGGGGGGGGGGGGGGGGGGGGGGGGGGGGGGGGGGGGGGGGGGGGGGGGGGGGGGGGGGGGGGGGGGGGGGGGGGGGGGGGGGGGGGGGGGGGGGGGGGGGGGGGGGGGGGGGGGGGGGGGGGGGGGGGCGGGGGGGGGGGGGGGGCGGGGGCGGCGTGGGGGGGGGCGGGGGGTGTGGGGGGGGGGTGGGGGGGGGGGGGGGCGGGGGGGGTTGTGGGGGGGGGGGCGGGGGCGGGGGGGGGGGGGGGGGGGGGGGGGGGGGGGGGGGGGGGGGGGGGGGGGGGGGGGGGGGGGGGGGGGGGGGGGGGGGGGGGGGGGGGGGGGGGGGGGGGGGGGGGGGGGGGGGGGGGGGGGGGGGGGGGGGGGGGGGGGGGGGGGGGGGGGGGGGGGGGGGGGGGGGGGGGGGGGGGGGGGGGGGGGGGGGGGGGGGGGGGGGGGGGGGGGGGGGGGGGGGGGGGGGGGGGGGGGGGGGGGGGGGGGGGGGGGGGGGGGGGGGGGGGGGGGGGGGGGGGGGGGGGGGGGGGGGGGGGGGGGGGGGGGGGGGGGGGGGGGGGGGGGGGGGGGGGGGGGGGGGGGGGGGGGGGGGGGGGGGGGGGGGGGGGGGGGGGGGGGGGGGGGGGGGGGGGGGGGGGGGGGGGGGGGGGGGGGGGGGGGGGGGGGGGGGGGGGGGGGGGGGGGGGGGGGGGGGGGGGGGGGGGGGGGGGGGGGGGGGGGGGGGGGGGGGGGGGGGGGGGGGGGGGGGGGGGGGGGGGGGGGGGGGGGGGGGGGGGGGGGGGGGGGGGGGGGGGGGGGGGGGGGGGGGGGGGGGGGGGGGGGGGGGGGGGGGGGGGGGGGGGGGGGGGGGGGGGGGGGGGGGGGGGGGGGGGGGGGGGGGGGGGGGGGGGGGGGGGGGGGGGGGGGGGGGGGGGGGGGGGGGGGGGGGGGGGGGGGGGGGGGGGGGGGGGGGGGGGGGGGGGGGGGGGGGGGGGGGGGGGGGGGGGGGGGGGGGGGGGGGGGGGGGGGGGGGGGGGGGGGGGGGGGGGGGGGGGGGGGGGGGGGGGGGGGGGGGGGGGGGGGGGGGGGGGGGGGGGGGGGGGGGGGGGGGCGCGGGGGGGGGGGGGGGGGGGGGGGGGGGGGGGGGGGGGGGGGGGGGGGGGGGGGCGGCGGGGCCGGGGGGGGGGGGGGGGGCGGGGGGGGGGGCGGGGTGGGGGGGGGGCGGGGGGGGGGGGGGCGGGGGGGGGGTGGGGGGGTGGGGGGGGGGGGGGGGGGGGGGGGGGGGGGGGGGGGGGGGGGGGGGGGGGGGGGGGGGGGGGGGGGGGGGGGGGGGGGGGGGGGGGGGGGGGGGGGGGGGGGGGGGGGGGGGGGGGGGGGGGGGGGGGGGGGGGGGGGGGGGGGGGGGGGGGGGGGGGGGGGGGGGGGGGGGGGGGGGGGGGGGGGGGGGGGGGGGGGGGGGGGGGGGGGGGGGGGGGGGGGGGGGGGGGGGGGGGGGGGGGGGGGGGGGGGGGGGGGGGGGGGGGGGGGGGGGGGGGGGGAGGGGGGGGGGGGGGGGGGGGGGGGGGGGGGGGGCGGGGGGGGGGGGGGGGGGGGGGGGGGGGGGGGGGGGGGGGGGGGGGGGGGGGGGGGGGGGGGGGGGGGGGGGGGGGGGGGGGGGGGGGGGGGGGGGGGGGGGGGGGGGGGGGGGGGGGGGGGGGGGGGGGGGGGGGGGGGGGGGGGGGGGGGGGGGGGGGGGGGGGGGGGGGGGGGGGGGGGGGGGGGGGGGGGGGGGGGGGGGGGGGGGGGGGGGGGGGGGGGGGGGGGGGGGGGGGGGGGGGGGGGGGGGGGGGGGGGGGGGGGGGGGGGGGGGGGGGGGGGGGGGGGGGGGGGGGGGGGGGGGGGGGGGGGGGGGGGGGGGGGGGGGGGGGGGGGGGGGGGGGGGGGGGGGGGGGGGGGGGGGGGGGGGGGGGGGGGGGGGGGGGGGGGGGGGGGGGGGGGGGGGGGGGGGGGGGGGGGGGGGGGGGGGGGGGGGGGGGGGGGGGGGGGGGGGGGGGGGGGGGGGGGGGGGGGGGGGGGGGGGGGGGGGGGGGGGGGGGGGGGGGGGGGGGGGGGGGGGGGGGGGGGGGGGGGGGGGGGGGGGGGGGGGGGGGGGGGGGGGGGGGGGGGGGGGGGGGGGGGGGGGGGGGGGGGGGGGGGGGGGGGGGGGGGGGGGGGGGGGGGGGGGGGGGGGGGGGGGGGGGGGGGGGGGGGGGGGGGGGGGGGGGGGGGGGGGGGGGGGGGGGGGGGGGGGGGGGGGGGGGGGGGGGGGGGGGGGGGGGGGGGGGGGGGGGGGGGGGGGGGGGGGGGGGGGGGGGGGGGGGGGGGGGGGGGGGGGGGGGGGGGGGGGGGGGGGGGGGGGGGGGGGGGGGGGGGGGGGGGGGGGGGGGGGGGGGGGGGGGCGGGGGGGGGGCGGGGGGGCGGGGGGGGCGGGGGGGTGGGGGTGGGGGGGGCGGGGGGGGGGGGGGGGGGGGGGGAGCGGGGGGGGGGGGGGGGGGGGGGGGGGGGGGGGGGGGGGGGGGGGGGGGGGGGGGGGGGGGGGGGGGGGGGGGGGGGGGGGGGGGGGGGGGGGGGGGGGGGGGGGGGGGGGGGGGGGGGGGGGGGGGGGGGGGGGGGGGGGGGGGGGGGGGGGGGGGGGGGGGGGGGGGGGGGGGGGGGGGGGGGGGGGGGGGGGGGGGGGGGGGGGGGGGGGGGGGGGGGGGGGGGGGGGGGGGGGGGGGGGGGGGGGGGGGGGGGGGGGGGGGGGGGGGGGGGGGGGGGGGGGGGGGGGGGGGGGGGGGGGGGGGGGGGGGGGGGGGGGGGGGGGGGGGGGGGGGGGGGGGGGGGGGGGGGGGGGGGGGGGGGGGGGGGGGGGGGGGGGGGGGGGGGGGGGGGGGGGGGGGGGGGGGGGGGGGGGGGGGGGGGGGGGGGGGGGGGGGGGGGGGGGGGGGGGGGGGGGGGGGGGGGGGGGGGGGGGGGGGGGGGGGGGGGGGGGGGGGGGGGGGGGGGGGGGGGGGGGGGGGGGGGGGGGGGGGGGGGGGGGGGGGGGGGGGGGGGGGGGGGGGGGGGGGGGGGGGGGGGGGGGGGGGGGGGGGGGGGGGGGGGGGGGGGGGGGGGGGGGGGGGGGGGGGGGGGGGGGGGGGGGGGGGGGGGGGGGGGGGGGGGGGGGGGGGGGGGGGGGGGGGGGGGGGGGGGGGGGGGGGGGGGGGGGGGGGGGGGGGGGGGGGGGGGGGGGGGGGGGGGGGGGGGGGGGGGGGGGGGGGGGGGGGGGGGGGGGGGGGGGGGGGGGGGGGGGGGGGGGGGGGGGGGGGGGGGGGGGGGGGGGGGGGGGGGGGGGGGGGGGGGGGGGGGGGGGGGGGGGGGGGGGGGGGGGGGGGGGGGGGGGGGGGGGGGGGGGGGGGGGGGGGGGGGGGGGGGGGGGGGGGGGGGGGGGGGGGGGGGGGGGGGGGGGGGGGGGGGGGGGGGGGGGGGGGGGGGGGGGGGGGGGGGGGGGGGGGGGGGGGGGGGGGGGGGGGGGGGGGGGGGGGGGGGGGGGGGGGGGGGGGGGGGGGGGGGGGGGGGGGGGGGGGGGGGGGGGGGGGGGGGGGGGGGGGGGGGGGGGGGGGGGGGGGGGGGGGGGGGGGGGGGGGGGGGGGGGGGGGGGGGGGGGGGGGGGGGGGGGGGGGGGGGGGGGGGGGGGGGGGGGGGGGGGGGGGGGGGGGGGGGGGGGGGGGGGGGGGGGGGGGGGGGGGGGGGGGGGGGGGGGGGGGGGGGGGGGGGGGGGGGGGGGGGGGGGGGGGGGGGGGGGGGGGGGGGGGGGGGGGGGGGGGGGGGGGGGGGGGGGGGGGGGGGGGGGGGGGGGGGGGGGGGGGGGGGGGGGGGGGGGGGGGGGGGGGGGGGGGGGGGGGGGGGGGGGGGGGGGGGGGGGGGGGGGGGGGGGGGGGGGGGGGGGGGGGGGGGGGGGGGGGGGGGGGGGGGGGGGGGGGGGGGGGGGGGGGGGGGGGGGGGGGGGGGGGGGGGGGGGGGGGGGGGGGGGGGGGGGGGGGGGGGGGGGGGGGGGGGGGGGGGGGGGGGGGGGGGGGGGGGGGGGGGGGGGGGGGGGGGGGGGGGGGGGGGGGGGGGGGGGGGGGGGGGGGGGGGGGGGGGGGGGGGGGGGGGGGGGGGGGGGGGGGGGGGGGGGGGGGGGGGGGGGGGGGGGGGGGGGGGGGGGGGGGGGGGGGGGGGGGGGGGGGGGGGGGGGGGGGGGGGGGGGGGGGGGGGGGGGGGGGGGGGGGGGGGGGGGGGGGGGGGGGGGGGGGGGGGGGGGGGGGGGGGGGGGGGGGGGGGGGGGGGGGGGGGGGGGGGGGGGGGGGGGGGGGGGGGGGGGGGGGGGGGGGGGGGGGGGGGGGGGGGGGGGGGGGGGGGGGGGGGGGGGGGGGGGGGGGGGGGGGGGGGGGGGGGGGGGGGGGGGGGGGGGGGGGGGGGGGGGGGGGGGGGGGGGGGGGGGGGGGGGGGGGGGGGGGGGGGGGGGGGGGGGGGGGGGGGGGGGGGGGGGGGGGGGGGGGGGGGGGGGGGGGGGGGGGGGGGGGGGGGGGGGGGGGGGGGGGGGGGGGGGGGGGGGGGGGGGGGGGGGGGGGGGGGGGGGGGGGGGGGGGGGGGGGGGGGGGGGGGGGGGGGGGGGGGGGGGGGGGGGGGGGGGGGGGGGGGGGGGGGGGGGGGGGGGGGGGGGGGGGGGGGGGGGGGGGGGGGGGGGGGGGGGGGGGGGGGGGGGGGGGGGGGGGGGGGGGGGGGGGGGGGGGGGGGGGGGGGGGGGGGGGGGGGGGGGGGGGGGGGGGGGGGGGGGGGGGGGGGGGGGGGGGGGGGGGGGGGGGGGGGGGGGGGGGGGGGGGGGGGGGGGGGGGGGGGGGGGGGGGGGGGGGGGGGGGGGGGGGGGGGGGGGGGGGGGGGGGGGGGGGGGGGGGGGGGGGGGGGGGGGGGGGGGGGGGGGGGGGGGGGGGGGGGGGGGGGGGGGGGGGGGGGGGGGGGGGGGGGGGGGGGGGGGGGGGGGGGGGGGGGGGGGGGGGGGGGGGGGGGGGGGGGGGGGGGGGGGGGGGGGGGGGGGGGGGGGGGGGGGGGGGGGGGGGGGGGGGGGGGGGGGGGGGGGGGGGGGGGGGGGGGGGGGGGGGGGGGGGGGGGGGGGGGGGGGGGGGGGGGGGGGGGGGGGGGGGGGGGGGGGGGGGGGGGGGGGGGGGGGGGGGGGGGGGGGGGGGGGGGGGGGGGGGGGGGGGGGGGGGGGGGGGGGGGGGGGGGGGGGGGGGGGGGGGGGGGGGGGGGGGGGGGGGGGGGGGGGGGGGGGGGGGGGGGGGGGGGGGGGGGGGGGGGGGGGGGGGGGGGGGGGGGGGGGGGGGGGGGGGGGGGGGGGGGGGGGGGGGGGGGGGGGGGGGGGGGGGGGGGGGGGGGGGGGGGGGGGGGGGGGGGGGGGGGGGGGGGGGGGGGGGGGGGGGGGGGGGGGGGGGGGGGGGGGGGGGGGGGGGGGGGGGGGGGGGGGGGGGGGGGGGGGGGGGGGGGGGGGGGGGGGGGGGGGGGGGGGGGGGGGGGGGGGGGGGGGGGGGGGGGGGGGGGGGGGGGGGGGGGGGGGGGGGGGGGGGGGGGGGGGGGGGGGGGGGGGGGGGGGGGGGGGGGGGGGGGGGGGGGGGGGGGGGGGGGGGGGGGGGGGGGGGGGGGGGGGGGGGGGGGGGGGGGGGGGGGGGGGGGGGGGGGGGGGGGGGGGGGGGGGGGGGGGGGGGGGGGGGGGGGGGGGGGGGGGGGGGGGGGGGGGGGGGGGGGGGGGGGGGGGGGGGGGGGGGGGGGGGGGGGGGGGGGGGGGGGGGGGGGGGGGGGGGGGGGGGGGGGGGGGGGGGGGGGGGGGGGGGGGGGGGGGGGGGGGGGGGGGGGGGGGGGGGGGGGGGGGGGGGGGGGGGGGGGGGGGGGGGGGGGGGGGGGGGGGGGGGGGGGGGGGGGGGGGGGGGGGGGGGGGGGGGGGGGGGGGGGGGGGGGGGGGGGGGGGGGGGGGGGGGGGGGGGGGGGGGGGGGGGGGGGGGGGGGGGGGGGGGGGGGGGGGGGGGGGGGGGGGGGGGGGGGGGGGGGGGGGGGGGGGGGGGGGGGGGGGGGGGGGGGGGGGGGGGGGGGGGGGGGGGGGGGGGGGGGGGGGGGGGGGGGGGGGGGGGGGGGGGGGGGGGGGGGGGGGGGGGGGGGGGGGGGGGGGGGGGGGGGGGGGGGGGGGGGGGGGGGGGGGGGGGGGGGGGGGGGGGGGGGGGGGGGGGGGGGGGGGGGGGGGGGGGGGGGGGGGGGGGGGGGGGGGGGGGGGGGGGGGGGGGGGGGGGGGGGGGGGGGGGGGGGGGGGGGGGGGGGGGGGGGGGGGGGGGGGGGGGGGGGGGGGGGGGGGGGGGGGGGGGGGGGGGGGGGGGGGGGGGGGGGGGGGGGGGGGGGGGGGGGGGGGGGGGGGGGGGGGGGGGGGGGGGGGGGGGGGGGGGGGGGGGGGGGGGGGGGGGGGGGGGGGGGGGGGGGGGGGGGGGGGGGGGGGGGGGGGGGGGGGGGGGGGGGGGGGGGGGGGGGGGGGGGGGGGGGGGGGGGGGGGGGGGGGGGGGGGGGGGGGGGGGGGGGGGGGGGGGGGGGGGGGGGGGGGGGGGGGGGGGGGGGGGGGGGGGGGGGGGGGGGGGGGGGGGGGGGGGGGGGGGGGGGGGGGGGGGGGGGGGGGGGGGGGGGGGGGGGGGGGGGGGGGGGGGGGGGGGGGGGGGGGGGGGGGGGGGGGGGGGGGGGGGGGGGGGGGGGGGGGGGGGGGGGGGGGGGGGGGGGGGGGGGGGGGGGGGGGGGGGGGGGGGGGGGGGGGGGGGGGGGGGGGGGGGGGGGGGGGGGGGGGGGGGGGGGGGGGGGGGGGGGGGGGGGGGGGGGGGGGGGGGGGGGGGGGGGGGGGGGGGGGGGGGGGGGGGGGGGGGGGGGGGGGGGGGGGGGGGGGGGGGGGGGGGGGGGGGGGGGGGGGGGGGGGGGGGGGGGGGGGGGGGGGGGGGGGGGGGGGGGGGGGGGGGGGGGGGGGGGGGGGGGGGGGGGGGGGGGGGGGGGGGGGGGGGGGGGGGGGGGGGGGGGGGGGGGGGGGGGGGGGGGGGGGGGGGGGGGGGGGGGGGGGGGGGGGGGGGGGGGGGGGGGGGGGGGGGGGGGGGGGGGGGGGGGGGGGGGGGGGGGGGGGGGGGGGGGGGGGGGGGGGGGGGGGGGGGGGGGGGGGGGGGGGGGGGGGGGGGGGGGGGGGGGGGGGGGGGGGGGGGGGGGGGGGGGGGGGGGGGGGGGGGGGGGGGGGGGGGGGGGGGGGGGGGGGGGGGGGGGGGGGGGGGGGGGGGGGGGGGGGGGGGGGGGGGGGGGGGGGGGGGGGGGGGGGGGGGGGGGGGGGGGGGGGGGGGGGGGGGGGGGGGGGGGGGGGGGGGGGGGGGGGGGGGGGGGGGGGGGGGGGGGGGGGGGGGGGGGGGGGGGGGGGGGGGGGGGGGGGGGGGGGGGGGGGGGGGGGGGGGGGGGGGGGGGGGGGGGGGGGGGGGGGGGGGGGGGGGGGGGGGGGGGGGGGGGGGGGGGGGGGGGGGGGGGGGGGGGGGGGGGGGGGGGGGGGGGGGGGGGGGGGGGGGGGGGGGGGGGGGGGGGGGGGGGGGGGGGGGGGGGGGGGGGGGGGGGGGGGGGGGGGGGGGGGGGGGGGGGGGGGGGGGGGGGGGGGGGGGGGGGGGGGGGGGGGGGGGGGGGGGGGGGGGGGGGGGGGGGGGGGGGGGGGGGGGGGGGGGGGGGGGGGGGGGGGGGGGGGGGGGGGGGGGGGGGGGGGGGGCGGGGGGGGGGGGGGGGGGGGGGGGGGGGGGGGGGGGGGGGGGGGGGGGGGGGGGGGGGGGGGGGGGGGGGGGGGGGGGGGGGGGGGGGGGGGGGGGGGGGGGGGGGGGGGGGGGGGGGGGGGGGGGGGGGGGGGGGGGGGGGGGGGGGGGGGGGGGGGGGGGGGGGGGGGGGGGGGGGGGGGGGGGGGGGGGGGGGGGGGGGGGGGGGGGGGGGGGGGGGGGGGGGGGGGGGGGGGGGGGGGGGGGGGGGGGGGGGGGGGGGGGGGGGGGGGGGGGGGGGGGGGGGGGGGGGGGGGGGGGGGGGGGGGGGGGGGGGGGGGGGGGGGGGGGGGGGGGGGCGGGGGGGGGGGGGGGGGGGGGGGGGGGGGGGGGGGGGGGGGGGGGGGGGGGGGGGGGGGGGGGGGGGGGGGGGGGGGGGGGGGGGGGGGGGGGGGGGGGGGGGGGGGGGGGGGGGGGGGGGGGGGGGGGGGGGGGGGGGGGGGGGGGGGGGGGGGGGGGGGGGGGGGGGGGGGGGGGGGGGGGGGGGGGGGGGGGGGGGGGGGGGGGGGGGGGGGGGGGGGGGGGGGGGGGGGGGGGGGGGGGGGGGGGGGGGGGGGGGGGGGGGGGGGGGGGGGGGGGGGGGGGGGGGGGGGGGGGGGGGGGGGGGGGGGGGGGGGGGGGGGGGGGGGGGGGGGGGGGGGGGGGGGGGGGGGGGGGGGGGGGGGGGGGGGGGGGGGGGGGGGGGGGGGGGGGGGGGGGGGGGGGGGGGGGGGGGGGGGGGGGGGGGGGGGGGGGGGGGGGGGGGGGGGGGGGGGGGGGGGGGGGGGGGGGGGGGGGGGGGGGGGGGGGGGGGGGGGGGGGGGGGGGGGGGGGGGGGGGGGGGGGGGGGGGGGGGGGGGGGGGGGGGGGGGGGGGGGGGGGGGGGGGGGGGGGGGGGGGGGGGGGGGGGGGGGGGGGGGGGGGGGGGGGGGGGGGGGGGGGGGGGGGGGGGGGGGGGGGGGGGGGGGGGGGGGGGGGGGGGGGGGGGGGGGGGGGGGGGGGGGGGGGGGGGGGGGGGGGGGGGGGGGGGGGGGGGGGGGGGGGGGGGGGGGGGGGGGGGGGGGGGGGGGGGGGGGGGGGGGGGGGGGGGGGGGGGGGGGGGGGGGGGGGGGGGGGGGGGGGGGGGGGGGGGGGGGGGGGGGGGGGGGGGGGGGGGGGGGGGGGGGGGGGGGGGGGGGGGGGGGGGGGGGGGGGGGGGGGGGGGGGGGGGGGGGGGGGGGGGGGGGGGGGGGGGGGGGGGGGGGGGGGGGGGGGGGGGGGGGGGGGGGGGGGGGGGGGGGGGGGGGGGGGGGGGGGGGGGGGGGGGGGGGGGGGGGGGGGGGGGGGGGGGGGGGGGGGGGGGGGGGGGGGGGGGGGGGGGGGGGGGGGGGGGGGGGGGGGGGGGGGGGGGGGGGGGGGGGGGGGGGGGGGGGGGGGGGGGGGGGGGGGGGGGGGGGGGGGGGGGGGGGGGGGGGGGGGGGGGGGGGGGGGGGGGGGGGGGGGGGGGGGGGGGGGGGGGGGGGGGGGGGGGGGGGGGGGGGGGGGGGGGGGGGGGGGGGGGGGGGGGGGGGGGGGGGGGGGGGGGGGGGGGGGGGGGGGGGGGGGGGGGGGGGGGGGGGGGGGGGGGGGGGGGGGGGGGGGGGGGGGGGGGGGGGGGGGGGGGGGGGGGGGGGGGGGGGGGGGGGGGGGGGGGGGGGGGGGGGGGGGGGGGGGGGGGGGGGGGGGGGGGGGGGGGGGGGGGGGGGGGGGGGGGGGGGGGGGGGGGGGGGGGGGGGGGGGGGGGGGGGGGGGGGGGGGGGGGGGGGGGGGGGGGGGGGGGGGGGGGGGGGGGGGGGGGGGGGGGGGGGGGGGGGGGGGGGGGGGGGGGGGGGGGGGGGGGGGGGGGGGGGGGGGGGGGGGGGGGGGGGGGGCGGGGGGGGGGGGGGGGGGGGGGGGGGGGGGGGGGGGGGGGGGGGGGGGGGGGGGGGGGGGGGGGGGGGGGGGGGGGGGGGGGGGGGGGGGGGGGGGGGGGGGGGGGGGGGGGGGGGGGGGGGGGGGGGGGGGGGGGGGGGGGGGGGGGGGGGGGGGGGGGGGGGGGGGGGGGGGGGGGGGGGGGGGGGGGGGGGGGGGGGGGGGGGGGGGGGGGGGGGGGGGGGGGGGGGGGGGGGGGGGGGGGGGGGGGGGGGGGGGGGGGGGGGGGGGGGGGGGGGGGGGGGGGGGGGGGGGGGGGGGGGGGGGGGGGGGGGGGGGGGGGGGGGGGGGGGGGGGGGGGGGGGGGGGGGGGGGGGGGGGGGGGGGGGGGGGGGGGGGGGGGGGGGGGGGGGGGGGGGGGCGGGGGGGGGGGGGGGGGGGGGCCCGGGGGGGGGGGTAGGTGGGGCGGGGTGGGGGGGTGCGAGGGGGGTGGGGTGGGCGGGCGGGGGGGGGGGGGGGGGGGGGGCGGGCGGGGGTGGTGGGGGGGGGGGGGGGGGGGGGGGGGGGGGGGGGGGGGGGGGGGGGGGGGGGGG
>CM056371.1:56167744-56207744 GCA_029641205.1 Citrus maxima
GGGGGGGGGGGGGGGGGGGGGGGTGGGGTGGGGGGGGGGGGGGTGGGGGGGGGGGGGGGGGGGGGGGGGGGGGGGGGGGGGGGGGGGGGGGGGGGGGGGGGGGGGGGGGGGGGGGGGGGGGGGGGGGGGGGGGGGGGGGGGGGGGGTTGGGGGGGGGGGGGGGGGGGGGGGGGGGGGGGGGGGGGGGGGGGGGGGGGGGGGGGGGGGGGGGGGGGGGGGGGGGGGGGGGGGGGGGGGGGGGGGGGGGGGGGTTGGGTGGGGGGGGGGGGGGGGGGGGGGGGGGGGGGGGGGGGGGGGGGGGGGGGGGGGGGGGGGGGGGGGGGGGGGGGGGGGGGGGGGGGGGGGGGGGGGGGGGGGGGGGGGGGGGGGGGGGGGGGGGGGGGGGGGGGGGGGGGGGGGGGGGGGGGGGGGGGGGGGGGGGGGGGGGGGGGGGGGGGGGGGGGGGGGGGGGGGGGGGGGGGGGGGGGGGGGGGGGGGGGGGGGGGGGGGGGGGGGGGGGGGGGGGGGGGGGGGGGGGGGGGGGGGGGGGGGGGGGGGGGGGGGGGGGGGGGGGGGGGGGGGGGGGGGGGGGGGGGGGGGGGGGGGGGGGGGGGGGGGGGGGGGGGGGGGGGGGGGGGGGGGGGGGGGGGGGGGGGGGGGGGGGGGGGGGGGGGGGGGGGGGGGGGGGGGGGGGGGGGGGGGGGGGGGGGGGGGGGGGGGGGGGGGGGGGGGGGGGGGGGGGGGGGGGGGGGGGGGGGGGGGGGGGGGGGGGGGGGGGGGGGGGGGGGGGGGGGGGGGGGGGGGGGGGGGGGGGGGGGGGGGGGGGGGGGGGGGGGGGGGGGGGGGGGGGGGGGGGGGGGGGGGGGGGGGGGGGGGGGGGGGGGGGGGGGGGGGGGGGGGGGGGGGGGGGGGGGGGGGGGGGGGGGGGGGGGGGGGGGGGGGGGGGGGGGGGGGGGGGGGGGGGGGGGGGGGGGGGGGGGGGGGGGGGGGGGGGGGGGGGGGGGGGGGGGGGGGGGGGGGGGGGGGGGGGGGGGGGGGGGGGGGGGGGGGGGGGGGGGGGGGGGGGGGGGGGGGGGGGGGGGGGGGGGGGGGGGGGGGGGGGGGGGGGGGGGGGGGGGGGGGGGGGGGGGGGGGGGGGGGGGGGGGGGGGGGGGGGGGGGGGGGGGGGGGGGGGGGGGGGGGGGGGGGGGGGGGGGGGGGGGGGGGGGGGGGGGGGGGGGGGGGGGGGGGGGGGGGGGGGGGGGGGGGGGGGGGGGGGGGGGGGGGGGGGGGGGGGGGGGGGGGGGGGGGGGGGGGGGGGGGGGGGGGGGGGGGGGGGGGGGGGGGGGGGGGGGGGGGGGGGGGGGGGGGGGGGGGGGGGGGGGGGGGGGGGGGGGGGGGGGGGGGGGGGGGGGGGGGGGGGGGGGGGGGGGGGGGGGGGGGGGGGGGGGGGGGGGGGGGGGGGGGGGGGGGGGGGGGGGGGGGGGGGGGGGGGGGGGGGGGGGGGGGGGGGGGGGGGGGGGGGGGGGGGGGGGGGGGGGGGGGGGGGGGGGGGGGGGGGGGGGGGGGGGGGGGGGGGGGGGGGGGGGGGGGGGGGGGGGGGGGGGGGGGGGGGGGGGGGGGGGGGGGGGGGGGGGGGGGGGGGGGGGGGGGGGGGGGGGGGGGGGGGGGGGGGGGGGGGGGGGGGGGGGGGGGGGGGGGGGGGGGGGGGGGGGGGGGGGGGGGGGGGGGGGGGGGGGGGGGGGGGGGGGGGGGGGGGGGGGGGGGGGGGGGGGGGGGGGGGGGGGGGGGGGGGGGGGGGGGGGGGGGGGGGGGGGGGGGGGGGGGGGGGGGGGGGGGGGGGGGGGGGGGGGGGGGGGGGGGGGGGGGGGGGGGGGGGGGGGGGGGGGGGGGGGGGGGGGGGGGGGGGGGGGGGGGGGGGGGGGGGGGGGGGGGGGGGGGGGGGGGGGGGGGGGGGGGGGGGGGGGGGGGGGGGGGGGGGGGGGGGGGGGGGGGGGGGGGGGGGGGGGGGGGGGGGGGGGGGGGGGGGGGGGGGGGGGGGGGGGGGGGGGGGGGGGGGGGGGGGGGGGGGGGGGGGGGGGGGGGGGGGGGGGGGGGGGGGGGGGGGGGGGGGGGGGGGGGGGGGGGGGGGGGGGGGGGGGGGGGGGGGGGGGGGGGGGGGGGGGGGGGGGGGGGGGGGGGGGGGGGGGGGGGGGGGGGGGGGGGGGGGGGGGGGGGGGGGGGGGGGGGGGGGGGGGGGGGGGGGGGGGGGGGGGGGGGGGGGGGGGGGGGGGGGGGGGGGGGGGGGGGGGGGGGGGGGGGGGGGGGGGGGGGGGGGGGGGGGGGGGGGGGGGGGGGGGGGGGGGGGGGGGGGGGGGGGGGGGGGGGGGGGGGGGGGGGGGGGGGGGGGGGGGGGGGGGGGGGGGGGGGGGGGGGGGGGGGGGGGGGGGGGGGGGGGTTGGGGGTGGGGGGGGGGTGGGGGGGTTGGTTGGGGGGGTGGGGCGGTGGGGGGGGGGGTGGGGGGGGGGGGGGGGTGGGGTGGTGGGGGGGGTGGGGGGGGGGGGGGTGTGGGGTGTGGGGGGGTGGGGGGGTTGGGGGGGGGGGGGGGGGGGGGGGCGGGGGGGGGGGGGGGGGGGGGGGGGGGGGGGGGGGGGGGGGGGGGGGGGGGGGGGGGGGGGGGGGGGGGGGGGGGGGGGGGGGGGGGGGGGGGGGGGGGGGGGGGGGGGGGGGGGGGGGGGGGGGGGGGGGGGGGGGGGGGGGGGGGGGGGGGGGGGGGGGGGGGGGGGGGGGGGGGGGGGGGGGGGGGGGGGGGGGGGGGGGGGGGGGGGGGGGGGGGGGGGGGGGGGGGGGGGGGGGGGGGGGGGGGGGGGGGGGGGGGGGGGGGGGGGGGGGGGGGGGGGGGGGGGGGGGGGGGGGGGGGGGGGGGGGGGGGGGGGGGGGGGGGGGGGGGGGGGGGGGGGGGGGGGGGGGGGGGGGGGGGGGGGGGGGGGGGGGGGGGGGGGGGGGGGGGGGGGGGGGGGGGGGGGGGGGGGGGGGGGGGGGGGGGGGGGGGGGGGGGGGGGGGGGGGGGGGGGGGGGGGGGGGGGGGGGGGGGGGGGGGGGGGGGGGGGGGGGGGGGGGGGGGGGGGGGGGGGGGGGGGGGGGGGGGGGGGGGGGGGGGGGGGGGGGGGGGGGGGGGGGGGGGGGGGGGGGGGGGGGGGGGGGGGGGGGGGGGGGGGGGGGGGGGGGGGGGGGGGGGGGGGGGGGGGGGGGGGGGGGGGGGGGGGGGGGGGGGGGGGGGGGGGGGGGGGGGGGGGGGGGGGGGGGGGGGGGGGGGGGGGGGGGGGGGGGGGGGGGGGGGGGGGGGGGGGGGGGGGGGGGGGGGGGGGGGGGGGGGGGGGGGGGGGGGGGGGGGGGGGGGGGGGGGGGGGGGGGGGGGGGGGGGGGGGGGGGGGGGGGGGGGGGGGGGGGGGGGGGGGGGGGGGGGGGGGGGGGGGGGGGGGGGGGGGGGGGGGGGGGGGGGGGGGGGGGGGGGGGGGGGGGGGGGGGGGGGGGGGGGGGGGGGGGGGGGGGGGGGGGGGGGGGGGGGGGGGGGGGGGGGGGGGGGGGGGGGGGGGGGGGGGGGGGGGGGGGGGGGGGGGGGGGGGGGGGGGGGGGGGGGGGGGGGGGGGGGGGGGGGGGGGGGGGGGGGGGGGGGGGGGGGGGGGGGGGGGGGGGGGGGGGGGGGGGGGGGGGGGGGGGGGGGGGGGGGGGGGGGGGGGGGGGGGGGGGGGGGGGGGGGGGGGGGGGGGGGGGGGGGGGGGGGGGGGGGGGGGGGGGGGGGGGGGGGGGGGGGGGGGGGGGGGGGGGGGGGGGGGGGGGGGGGGGGGGGGGGGGGGGGGGGGGGGGGGGGGGGGGGGGGGGGGGGGGGGGGGGGGGGGGGGGGGGGGGGGGGGGGGGGGGGGGGGGGGGGGGGGGGGGGGGGGGGGGGGGGGGGGGGGGGGGGGGGGGGGGGGGGGGGGGGGGGGGGGGGGGGGGGGGGGGGGGGGGGGGGGGGGGGGGGGGGGGGGGGGGGGGGGGGGGGGGGGGGGGGGGGGGGGGGGGGGGGGGGGGGGGGGGGGGGGGGGGGGGGGGGGGGGGGGGGGGGGGGGGGGGGGGGGGGGGGGGGGGGGGGGGGGGGGGGGGGGGGGGGGGGGGGGGGGGGGGGGGGGGGGGGGGGGGGGGGGGGGGGGGGGGGGGGGGGGGGGGGGGGGGGGGGGGGGGGGGGGGGGGGGGGGGGGGGGGGGGGGGGGGGGGGGGGGGGGGGGGGGGGGGGGGGGGGGGGGGGGGGGGGGGGGGGGGGGGGGGGGGGGGGGGGGGGGGGGGGGGGGGGGGGGGGGGGGGGGGGGGGGGGGGGGGGGGGGGGGGGGGGGGGGGGGGGGGGGGGGGGGGGGGGGGGGGGGGGGGGGGGGGGGGGGGGGGGGGGGGGGGGGGGGGGGGGGGGGGGGGGGGGGGGGGGGGGGGGGGGGGGGGGGGGGGGGGGGGGGGGGGGGGGGGGGGGGGGGGGGGGGGGGGGGGGGGGGGGGGGGGGGGGGGGGGGGGGGGGGGGGGGGGGGGGGGGGGGGGGGGGGGGGGGGGGGGGGGGGGGGGGGGGGGGGGGGGGGGGGGGGGGGGGGGGGGGGGGGGGGGGGGGGGGGGGGGGGGGGGGGGGGGGGGGGGGGGGGGGGGGGGGGGGGGGGGGGGGGGGGGGGGGGGGGGGGGGGGGGGGGGGGGGGGGGGGGGGGGGGGGGGGGGGGGGGGGGGGGGGGGGGGGGGGGGGGGGGGGGGGGGGGGGGGGGGGGGGGGGGGGGGGGGGGGGGGGGGGGGGGGGGGGGGGGGGGGGGGGGGGGGGGGGGGGGGGGGGGGGGGGGGGGGGGGGGGGGGGGGGGGGGGGGGGGGGGGGGGGGGGGGGGGGGGGGGGGGGGGGGGGGGGGGGGGGGGGGGGGGGGGGGGGGGGGGGGGGGGGGGGGGGGGGGGGGGGGGGGGGGGGGGGGGGGGGGGGGGGGGGGGGGGGGGGGGGGGGGGGGGGGGGGGGGGGGGGGGGGGGGGGGGGGGGGGGGGGGGGGGGGGGGGGGGGGGGGGGGGGGGGGGGGGGGGGGGGGGGGGGGGGGGGGGGGGGGGGGGGGGGGGGGGGGGGGGGGGGGGGGGGGGGGGGGGGGGGGGGGGGGGGGGGGGGGGGGGGGGGGGGGGGGGGGGGGGGGGGGGGGGGGGGGGGGGGGGGGGGGGGGGGGGGGGGGGGGGGGGGGGGGGGGGGGGGGGGGGGGGGGGGGGGGGGGGGGGGGGGGGGGGGGGGGGGGGGGGGGGGGGGGGGGGGGGGGGGGGGGGGGGGGGGGGGGGGGGGGGGGGGGGGGGGGGGGGGGGGGGGGGGGGGGGGGGGGGGGGGGGGGGGGGGGGGGGGGGGGGGGGGGGGGGGGGGGGGGGGGGGGGGGGGGGGGGGGGGGGGGGGGGGGGGGGGGGGGGGGGGGGGGGGGGGGGGGGGGGGGGGGGGGGGGGGGGGGGGGGGGGGGGGGGGGGGGGGGGGGGGGGGGGGGGGGGGGGGGGGGGGGGGGGGGGGGGGGGGGGGGGGGGGGGGGGGGGGGGGGGGGGGGGGGGGGGGGGGGGGGGGGGGGGGGGGGGGGGGGGGGGGGGGGGGGGGGGGGGGGGGGGGGGGGGGGGGGGGGGGGGGGGGGGGGGGGGGGGGGGGGGGGGGGGGGGGGGGGGGGGGGGGGGGGGGGGGGGGGGGGGGGGGGGGGGGGGGGGGGGGGGGGGGGGGGGGGGGGGGGGGGGGGGGGGGGGGGGGGGGGGGGGGGGGGGGGGGGGGGGGGGGGGGGGGGGGGGGGGGGGGGGGGGGGGGGGGGGGGGGGGGGGGGGGGGGGGGGGGGGGGGGGGGGGGGGGGGGGGGGGGGGGGGGGGGGGGGGGGGGGGGGGGGGGGGGGGGGGGGGGGGGGGGGGGGGCGGCCCGGCCGGCGGGGGGCGGGGGGGGGGGGGGGGGGGGGGGGGGGGGGGGTGGGGGGGGGGGGGGGGGGGGGGGGGGGGGGCGGGGGGGGGGGGGGGGGGGGGGGGGGGGGGGGGGGGGGGGGGGGGGGGGGGGGGGGTGGGGGGGGGGGGGGTGGGGGGGGGGGGGGGGGGGGGGGGGGGGGGGGGGGGGGGGGCGGGTGGGGGGGGGGGGGGGGGGGGGGGGGGGGGGGGGGGGGGGGGGGGGGGGGGGGGGGGGGGGGGGGGGGGGGGGGGGGGGGGGGGGGGGGGGGGGGGGGGGGGGGGGGGGGGGGGGGGGGGGGGGGGGGGGGGGGGGGGGGGGGGGGGGGGGGGGGGGGGGGGGGGGGGGGGGGGGGGGGGGGGGGGGGGGGGGGGGGGGGGGGGGGGGGGGGGGGGGGGGGGGGGGGGGGGGGGGGGGGGGGGGGGGGGGGGGGGGGGGGGGGGGGGGGGGGGGGGGGGGGGGGGGGGGGGGGGGGGGGGGGGGGGGGGGGGGGGGGGGGGGGGGGGGGGGGGGGGGGGGGGGGGGGGGGGGGGGGGGGGGGGGGGGGGGGGGGGGGGGAGGGGCCAGGGGGGCGCGGGGGGGGGGGGGGGGGGGGGGGGGGGGGGGGGGGGGGGGGGGGGGGGGGGGGGGGGGGGGGGGGGGGGGGGGGGGGGGGGGGGGGGGGGGGGGGGGGGGGGGGGGGGGGGGGGGGGGGGGGGGGGGGGGGGGGGGGGGGGGGGGGGGGGGGGGGGGGGGGGGGGGGGGGGGGGGGGGGGGGGGGGGGGGGGGGGGGGGGGGGGGGGGGGGGGGGGGGGGGGGGGGGGGGGGGGGGGGGGGGGGGGGGGGGGGGGGGGGGGGGGGGGGGGGGGGGGGGGGGGGGGGGGGGGGGGGGGGGGGGGGGGGGGGGGGGGGGGGGGGGGGGGGGGGGGGGGGGGGGGGGGGGGGGGGGGGGGGGGGGGGGGGGGGGGGGGGGGGGGGGGGGGGGGGGGGGGGGGGGGGGGGGGGGGGGGGGGGGGGGGGGGGGGGGGGGGGGGGGGGGGGGGGGGGGGGGGGGGGGGGGGGGGGGGGGGGGGGGGGGGGGGGGGGGGGGGGGGGGGGGGGGGGGGGGGGGGGGGGGGGGGGGGGGGGGGGGGGGGGGGGGGGGGGGGGGGGGGGGGGGGGGGGGGGGGGGGGGGGGGGGGGGGGGGGGGGGGGGGGGGGGGGGGGGGGGGGGGGGGGGGGGGGGGGGGGGGGGGGGGGGGGGGGGGGGGGGGGGGGGGGGGGGGGGGGGGGGGGGGGGGGGGGGGGGGGGGGGGGGGGGGGGGGGGGGGGGGGGGGGGGGGGGGGGGGGGGGGGGGGGGGGGGGGGGGGGGGGGGGGGGGGGGGGGGGGGGGGGGGGGGGGGGGGGGGGGGGGGGGGGGGGGGGGGGGGGGGGGGGGGGGGGGGGGGGGGGGGGTGGGGGGGGGGGGGGGGGGGGGCTGGGCGTGGGTGTTCGGCGGGGGGGGGGGGGGGGGGCGGCGGCGAGGGGTGGTGGGGGGGGGGGCGGGGGGGGGGGGGGGGGGGGTGGGGGGGTGGGGGTGGGGGGGGGGGGGGGGGGGGGGGGGGGGGGGGGGGGGGGGGGGGGGGGGGGGGGGGGGGGGGGGGGGGGGGGGGGGGGGGGGGGGGGGGGGGGGGGGGGGGGGGGGGGGGGGGGGGGGGGGGGGGGGGGGGGGGGGGGGGGGGGGGGGGGGGGGGGGGGGGGGGGGGGGGGGGGGGGGGGGGGGGGGGGGGGGGGGGGGGGGGGGGGGGGGGGGGGGGGGGGGGGGGGGGGGGGGGGGGGGGGGGGGGGGGGGGGGGGGGGGGGGGGGGGGGGGGGGGGGGGGGGGGGGGGGGGGGGGGGGGGGGGGGGGGGGGGGGGGGGGGGGGGGGGGGGGGGGGGGGGGGGGGGGGGGGGGGGGGGGGGGGGGGGGGGGGGGGGGGGGGGGGGGGGGGGGGGGGGGGGGGGGGGGGGGGGGGGGGGGGGGGGGGGGGGGGGGGGGGGGGGGGGGGGGGGGGGGGGGGGGGGGGGGGGGGGGGGGGGGGGGGGGGGGGGGGGGGGGGGGGGGGGGGGGGGGGGGGGGGGGGGGGGGGGGGGGGGGGGGGGGGGGGGGGGGGGGGGGGGGGGGGGGGGGGGGGGGGGGGGGGGGGGGGGGGGGGGGGGGGGGGGGGGGGGGGGGGGGGGGGGGGGGGGGGGGGGGGGGGGGGGGGGGGGGGGGGGGGGGGGGGGGGGGGGGGGGGGGGGGGGGGGGGGGGGGGGGGGGGGGGGGGGGGGGGGGGGGGGGGGGGGGGGGGGGGGGGGGGGGGGGGGGGGGGGGGGGGGGGGGGGGGGGGGGGGGGGGGGGGGGGGGGGGGGGGGGGGGGGGGGGGGGGGGGGGGGGGGGGGGGGGGGGGGGGGGGGGGGGGGGGGGGGGGGGGGGGGGGGGGGGGGGGGGGGGGGGGGGGGGGGGGGGGGGGGGGGGGGGGGGGGGGGGGGGGGGGGGGGGGGGGGGGGGGGGGGGGGGGGGGGGGGGGGGGGGGGGGGGGGGGGGGGGGGGGGGGGGGGGGGGGGGGGGGGGGGGGGGGGGGGGGGGGGGGGGGGGGGGGGGGGGGGGGGGGGGGGGGGGGGGGGGGGGGGGGGGGGGGGGGGGGGGGGGGGGGGGGGGGGGGGGGGGGGGGGGGGGGGGGGGGGGGGGGGGGGGGGGGGGGGGGGGGGGGGGGGGGGGGGGGGGGGGGGGGGGGGGGGGGGGGGGGGGGGGGGGGGGGGGGGGGGGGGGGGGGGGGGGGGGGGGGGGGGGGGGGGGGGGGGGGGGGGGGGGGGGGGGGGGGGGGGGGGGGGGGGGGGGGGGGGGGGGGGGGGGGGGGGGGGGGGGGGGGGGGGGGGGGGGGGGGGGGGGGGGGGGGGGGGGGGGGGGGGGGGGGGGGGGGGGGGGGGGGGGGGGGGGGGGGGGGGGGGGGGGGGGGGGGGGGGGGGGGGGGGGGGGGGGGGGGGGGGGGGGGGGGGGGGGGGGGGGGGGGGGGGGGGGGGGGGGGGGGGGGGGGGGGGGGGGGGGGGGGGGGGGGGGGGGGGGGGGGGGGGGGGGGGGGGGGGGGGGGGGGGGGGGGGGGGGGGGGGGGGGGGGGGGGGGGGGGGGGGGGGGGGGGGGGGGGGGGGGGGGGGGGGGGGGGGGGGGGGGGGGGGGGGGGGGGGGGGGGGGGGGGGGGGGGGGGGGGGGGGGGGGGGGGGGGGGGGGGGGGGGGGGGGGGGGGGGGGGGGGGGGGGGGGGGGGGGGGGGGGGGGGGGGGGGGGGGGGGGGGGGGGGGGGGGGGGGGGGGGGGGGGGGGGGGGGGGGGGGGGGGGGGGGGGGGGGGGGGGGGGGGGGGGGGGGGGGGGGGGGGGGGGGGGGGGGGGGGGGGGGGGGGGGGGGGGGGGGGGGGGGGGGGGGGGGGGGGGGGGGGGGGGGGGGGGGGGGGGGGGGGGGGGGGGGGGGGGGGGGGGGGGGGGGGGGGGGGGGGGGGGGGGGGGGGGGGGGGGGGGGGGGGGGGGGGGGGGGGGGGGGGGGGGGGGGGGGGGGGGGGGGGGGGGGGGGGGGGGGGGGGGGGGGGGGGGGGGGGGGGGGGGGGGGGGGGGGGGGGGGGGGGGGGGGGGGGGGGGGGGGGGGGGGGGGGGGGGGGGGGGGGGGGGGGGGGGGGGGGGGGGGGGGGGGGGGGGGGGGGGGGGGGGGGGGGGGGGGGGGGGGGGGGGGGGGGGGGGGGGGGGGGGGGGGGGGGGGGGGGGGGGGGGGGGGGGGGGGGGGGGGGGGGGGGGGGGGGGGGGGGGGGGGGGGGGGGGGGGGGGGGGGGGGGGGGGGGGGGGGGGGGGGGGGGGGGGGGGGGGGGGGGGGGGGGGGGGGGGGGGGGGGGGGGGGGGGGGGGGGGGGGGGGGGGGGGGGGGGGGGGGGGGGGGGGGGGGGGGGGGGGGGGGGGGGGGGGGGGGGGGGGGGGGGGGGGGGGGGGGGGGGGGGGGGGGGGGGGGGGGGGGGGGGGGGGGGGGGGGGGGGGGGGGGGGGGGGGGGGGGGGGGGGGGGGGGGGGGGGGGGGGGGGGGGGGGGGGGGGGGGGGGGGGGGGGGGGGGGGGGGGGGGGGGGGGGGGGGGGGGGGGGGGGGGGGGGGGGGGGGGGGGGGGGGGGGGGGGGGGGGGGGGGGGGGGGGGGGGGGGGGGGGGGGGGGGGGGGGGGGGGGGGGGGGGGGGGGGGGGGGGGGGGGGGGGGGGGGGGGGGGGGGGGGGGGGGGGGGGGGGGGGGGGGGGGGGGGGGGGGGGGGGGGGGGGGGGGGGGGGGGGGGGGGGGGGGGGGGGGGGGGGGGGGGGGGGGGGGGGGGGGGGGGGGGGGGGGGGGGGGGGGGGGGGGGGGGGGGGGGGGGGGGGGGGGGGGGGGGGGGGGGGGGGGGGGGGGGGGGGGGGGGGGGGGGGGGGGGGGGGGGGGGGGGGGGGGGGGGGGGGGGGGGGGGGGGGGGGGGGGGGGGGGGGGGGGGGGGGGGGGGGGGGGGGGGGGGGGGGGGGGGGGGGGGGGGGGGGGGGGGGGGGGGGGGGGGGGGGGGGGGGGGGGGGGGGGGGGGGGGGGGGGGGGGGGGGGGGGGGGGGGGGGGGGGGGGGGGGGGGGGGGGGGGGGGGGGGGGGGGGGGGGGGGGGGGGGGGGGGGGGGGGGGGGGGGGGGGGGGGGGGGGGGGGGGGGGGGGGGGGGGGGGGGGGGGGGGGGGGGGGGGGGGGGGGGGGGGGGGGGGGGGGGGGGGGGGGGGGGGGGGGGGGGGGGGGGGGGGGGGGGGGGGGGGGGGGGGGGGGGGGGGGGGGGGGGGGGGGGGGGGGGGGGGGGGGGGGGGGGGGGGGGGGGGGGGGGGGGGGGGGGGGGGGGGGGGGGGGGGGGGGGGGGGGGGGGGGGGGGGGGGGGGGGGGGGGGGGGGGGGGGGGGGGGGGGGGGGGGGGGGGGGGGGGGGGGGGGGGGGGGGGGGGGGGGGGGGGGGGGGGGGGGGGGGGGGGGGGGGGGGGGGGGGGGGGGGGGGGGGGGGGGGGGGGGGGGGGGGGGGGGGGGGGGGGGGGGGGGGGGGGGGGGGGGGGGGGGGGGGGGGGGGGGGGGGGGGGGGGGGGGGGGGGGGGGGGGGGGGGGGGGGGGGGGGGGGGGGGGGGGGGGGGGGGGGGGGGGGGGGGGGGGGGGGGGGGGGGGGGGGGGGGGGGGGGGGGGGGGGGGGGGGGGGGGGGGGGGGGGGGGGGGGGGGGGGGGGGGGGGGGGGGGGGGGGGGGGGGGGGGGGGGGGGGGGGGGGGGGGGGGGGGGGGGGGGGGGGGGGGGGGGGGGGGGGGGGGGGGGGGGGGGGGGGGGGGGGGGGGGGGGGGGGGGGGGGGGGGGGGGGGGGGGGGGGGGGGGGGGGGGGGGGGGGGGGGGGGGGGGGGGGGGGGGGGGGGGGGGGGGGGGGGGGGGGGGGGGGGGGGGGGGGGGGGGGGGGGGGGGGGGGGGGGGGGGGGGGGGGGGGGGGGGGGGGGGGGGGGGGGGGGGGGGGGGGGGGGGGGGGGGGGGGGGGGGGGGGGGGGGGGGGGGGGGGGGGGGGGGGGGGGGGGGGGGGGGGGGGGGGGGGGGGGGGGGGGGGGGGGGGGGGGGGGGGGGGGGGGGGGGGGGGGGGGGGGGGGGGGGGGGGGGGGGGGGGGGGGGGGGGGGGGGGGGGGGGGGGGGGGGGGGGGGGGGGGGGGGGGGGGGGGGGGGGGGGGGGGGGGGGGGGGGGGGGGGGGGGGGGGGGGGGGGGGGGGGGGGGGGGGGGGGGGGCGGGGGGGGGGGGGGGGGGGGGGGGGGGGGGGGGGGGGGGGGGGGGGGGGGGGGGGGGGGGGGGGGGGGGGGGGGGGGGGGGGGGGGGGGGGGGGGGGGGGGGGGGGGGGGGGGGGGGGGGGGGGGGGGGGGGGGGGGGGGGGGGGGGGGGGGGGGGGGGGGGGGGGGGGGGGGGGGGGGGGGGGGGGGGGGGGGGGGGGGGGGGGGGGGGGGGGGGGGGGGGGGGGGGGGGGGGGGGGGGGGGGGGGGGGGGGGGGGGGGGGGGGGGGGGGGGGGGGGGGGGGGGGGGGGGGGGGGGGGGGGGGGGGGGGGGGGGGGGGGGGGGGGGGGGGGGGGGGGGGGGGGGGGGGGGGGGGGGGGGGGGGGGGGGGGGGGGGGGGGGGGGGGGGGGGGGGGGGGGGGGGGGGGGGGGGGGGGGGGGGGGGGGGGGGGGGGGGGGGGGGGGGGGGGGGGGGGGGGGGGGGGGGGGGGGGGGGGGGGGGGGGGGGGGGGGGGGGGGGGGGGGGGGGGGGGGGGGGGGGGGGGGGGGGGGGGGGGGGGGGGGGGGGGGGGGGGGGGGGGGGGGGGGGGGGGGGGGGGGGGGGGGGGGGGGGGGGGGGGGGGGGGGGGGGGGGGGGGGGGGGGGGGGGGGGGGGGGGGGGGGGGGGGGGGGGGGGGGGGGGGGGGGGGGGGGGGGGGGGGGGGGGGGGGGGGGGGGGGGGGGGGGGGGGGGGGGGGGGGGGGGGGGGGGGGGGGGGGGGGGGGGGGGGGGGGGGGGGGGGGGGGGGGGGGGGGGGGGGGGGGGGGGGGGGGGGGGGGGGGGGGGGGGGGGGGGGGGGGGGGGGGGGGGGGGGGGGGGGGGGGGGGGGGGGGGGGGGGGGGGGGGGGGGGGGGGGGGGGGGGGGGGGGGGGGGGGGGGGGGGGGGGGGGGGGGGGGGGGGGGGGGGGGGGGGGGGGGGGGGGGGGGGGGGGGGGGGGGGGGGGGGGGGGGGGGGGGGGGGGGGGGGGGGGGGGGGGGGGGGGGGGGGGGGGGGGGGGGGGGGGGGGGGGGGGGGGGGGGGGGGGGGGGGGGGGGGGGGGGGGGGGGGGGGGGGGGGGGGGGGGGGGGGGGGGGGGGGGGGGGGGGGGGGGGGGGGGGGGGGGGGGGGGGGGGGGGGGGGGGGGGGGGGGGGGGGGGGGGGGGGGGGGGGGGGGGGGGGGGGGGGGGGGGGGGGGGGGGGGGGGGGGGGGGGGGGGGGGGGGGGGGGGGGGGGGGGGGGGGGGGGGGGGGGGGGGGGGGGGGGGGGGGGGGGGGGGGGGGGGGGGGGGGGGGGGGGGGGGGGGGGGGGGGGGGGGGGGGGGGGGGGGGGGGGGGGGGGGGGGGGGGGGGGGGGGGGGGGGGGGGGGGGGGGGGGGGGGGGGGGGGGGGGGGGGGGGGGGGGGGGGGGGGGGGGGGGGGGGGGGGGGGGGGGGGGGGGGGGGGGGGGGGGGGGGGGGGGGGGGGGGGGGGGGGGGGGGGGGGGGGGGGGGGGGGGGGGGGGGGGGGGGGGGGGGGGGGGGGGGGGGGGGGGGGGGGGGGGGGGGGGGGGGGGGGGGGGGGGGGGGGGGGGGGGGGGGGGGGGGGGGGGGGGGGGGGGGGGGGGGGGGGGGGGGGGGGGGGGGGGGGGGGGGGGGGGGGGGGGGGGGGGGGGGGGGGGGGGGGGGGGGGGGGGGGGGGGGGGGGGGGGGGGGGGGGGGGGGGGGGGGGGGGGGGGGGGGGGGGGGGGGGGGGGGGGGGGGGGGGGGGGGGGGGGGGGGGGGGGGGGGGGGGGGGGGGGGGGGGGGGGGGGGGGGGGGGGGGGGGGGGGGGGGGGGGGGGGGGGGGGGGGGGGGGGGGGGGGGGGGGGGGGGGGGGGGGGGGGGGGGGGGGGGGGGGGGGGGGGGGGGGGGGGGGGGGGGGGGGGGGGGGGGGGGGGGGGGGGGGGGGGGGGGGGGGGGGGGGGGGGGGGGGGGGGGGGGGGGGGGGGGGGGGGGGGGGGGGGGGGGGGGGGGGGGGGGGGGGGGGGGGGGGGGGGGGGGGGGGGGGGGGGGGGGGGGGGGGGGGGGGGGGGGGGGGGGGGGGGGGGGGGGGGGGGGGGGGGGGGGGGGGGGGGGGGGGGGGGGGGGGGGGGGGGGGGGGGGGGGGGGGGGGGGGGGGGGGGGGGGGGGGGGGGGGGGGGGGGGGGGGGGGGGGGGGGGGGGGGGGGGGGGGGGGGGGGGGGGGGGGGGGGGGGGGGGGGGGGGGGGGGGGGGGGGGGGGGGGGGGGGGGGGGGGGGGGGGGGGGGGGGGGGGGGGGGGGGGGGGGGGGGGGGGGGGGGGGGGGGGGGGGGGGGGGGGCGGCGGGGGGCGGGCGGGGGGGGGTGGGCGCGGGGGGGCGGGGGGGGGGGGGGGGGGGGGGGGGGGGGGGGGGGGGGGGGGGGGGGGGGGGGGGGGGGGGGGGGGGGGGGGGGGGGGGGGGGGGGGGGGGGGGGGGGGGGGGGGGGGGGGGGGGGGGGGGGGGGGGGGGGGGGGGGGGGGGGGGGGGGGGGGGGGGGGGGGGGGGGGGGGGGGGGGGGGGGGGGGGGGGGGGGGGGGGGGGGGGGGCGCGGGGGGGGGGGGGGGGGGGAGGGGGGGGGCGGGGGGGGGGGGGGGGGGGGGGGGGGGGGGGGGGGGGGGGGGGGGGGGGGGGGGGGGGGGGGGGGGGGGGGGGGGGGGGGGGGGGGGGGGGGGGGGGGGGGGGGGGGGGGGGGGGGGGGGGGGGGGGGGGGGGGGGGGGGGGGGGGGGGGGGGGGGGGGGGGGGGGGGGGGGGGGGGGGGGGGGGGGGGGGGGGGGGGGGGGGGGGGGGGGGGGGGGGGGGGGGGGGGGGGGGGGGGGGGGGGGGGGGGGGGGGGGGGGGGGGGGGGGGGGGGGGGGGGGGGGGGGGGGGGGGGGGGGGGGGGGGGGGGGGGGGGGGGGGGGGGGGGGGGGGGGGGGGGGGGGGGGGGGGGGGGGGGGGGGGGGGGGGGGGGGGGGGGGGGGGGGGGGGGGGGGGGGGGGGGGGGGGGGGGGGGGGGGGGGGGGGGGGGGGGGGGGGGGGGGGGGGGGGGGGGGGGGGGGGGGGGGGGGGGGGGGGGGGGGGGGGGGGGGGGGGGGGGGGGGGGGGGGGGGGGGGGGGGGGGGGGGGGGGGGGGGGGGGGGGGGGGGGGGGGGGGGGGGGGGGGGGGGGGGGGGGGGGGGGGGGGGGGGGGGGGGGGGGGGGGGGGGGGGGGGGGGGGGGGGGGGGGGGGGGGGGGGGGGGGGGGGGGGGGGGGGGGGGGGGGGGGGGGGGGGGGGGGGGGGGGGGGGGGGGGCGGGGGGGGGGGGGGGCGGGGGGGGGGGGGGGGGGGGGGGGGGGGGGGGGGGGGGGGGGGGGGGGGGGGGGGGGGGGGGGGGGGGGGGGGGGGGGGGGGGGGGGGGGGGGGGGGGGGGGGGGGGGGGGGGGGGGGGGGGGGGGGGGGGGGGGGGGGGGGGGGGGGGGGGGGGGGGGGGGGGGGGGGGGGGGGGGGGGGGGGGGGGGGGGGGGGGGGGGGGGGGGGGGGGGGGGGGGGGGGGGGGGGGGGGGGGGGGGGGGGGGGGGGGGGGGGGGGGGGGGGGGGGGGGGGGGGGGGGGGGGGGGGGGGGGGGGGGGGGGGGGGGGGGGGGGGGGGGGGGGGGGGGGGGGGGGGGGGGGGGGGGGGGGGGGGGGGGGGGGGGGGGGGGGGGGGGGGGGGGGGGGGGGGGGGGGGGGGGGGGGGGGGGGGGGGGGGGGGGGGGGGGGGGGGGGGGGGGGGGGGGGGGGGGGGGGGGGGGGGGGGGGGGGGGGGGGGGGGGGGGGGGGGGGGGGGGGGGGGGGGGGGGGGGGGGGGGGGGGGGGGGGGGGGGGGGGGGGGGGGGGGGGGGGGGGGGGGGGGGGGGGGGGGGGGGGGGGGGGGGGGGGGGGGGGGGGGGGGGGGGGGGGGGGGGGGGGGGGGGGGGGGGGGGGGGGGGGGGGGGGGGGGGGGGGGGGGGGGGGGGGGGGGGGGGGGGGGGGGGGGGGGGGGCGGGGCGGGGGGGGGGCGGGGGGGGGGGGGGGGGGGGGGGGGGGGGGGGGGGGGGGGGGGGGGGGGGGGGGGGGGGGGGGGGGGGGGGGGGGGGGGGGGGGGGGGGGGGGGGGGGGGGGGGGGGGGGGGGGGGGGGGGGGGGGGGGGGGGGGGGGGGGGGGGGGGGGGGGGGGGGGGGGGGGGGGGGGGGGGGGGGGGGGGGGGGGGGGGGGGGGGGGGGGGGGGGGGGGGGGGGGGGGGGGGGGGGGGGGGGGGGGGGGGGGGGGGGGGGGGGGGGGGGGGGGGGGGGGGGGGGGGGGGGGGGGGGGGGGGGGGGGGGGGGGGGGGGGGGGGGGGGGGGGGGGGGGGGGGGGGGGGGGGGGGGGGGGGGGGGGGGGGGGGGGGGGGGGGGGGGGGGGGGGGGGGGGGGGGGGGGGGGGGGGGGGGGGGGGGGGGGGGGGGGGGGGGGGGGGGGGGGGGGGGGGGGGGGGGGGGGGGGGGGGGGGGGGGGGGGGGGGGGGGGGGGGGGGGGGGGGGGGGGGGGGGGGGGGGGGGGGGGGGGGGGGGGGGGGGGGGGGGGGGGGGGGGGGGGGGGGGGGGGGGGGGGGGGGGGGGGGGGGGGGGGGGGGGGGGGGGGGGGGGGGGGGGGGGGGGGGGGGGGGGGGGGGGGGGGGGGGGGGGGGGGGGGGGGGGGGGGGGGGGGGGGGGGGGGGGGGGGGGGGGGGGGGGGGGGGGGGGGGGGGGGGGGGGGGGGGGGGGGGGGGGGGGGGGGGGGGGGGGGGGGGGGGGGGGGGGGGGGGGGGGGGGGGGGGGGGGGGGGGGGGGGGGGGGGGGGGGGGGGGGGGGGGGGGGGGGGGGGGGGGGGGGGGGGGGGGGGGGGGGGGGGGGGGGGGGGGGGGGGGGGGGGGGGGGGGGGGGGGGGGGGGGGGGGGGGGGGGGGGGGGGGGGGGGGGGGGGGGGGGGGGGGGGGGGGGGGGGGGGGGGGGGGGGGGGGGGGGGGGGGGGGGGGGGGGGGGGGGGGGGGGGGGGGGGGGGGGGGGGGGGGGGGGGGGGGGGGGGGGGGGGGGGGGGGGGGGGGGGGGGGGGGGGGGGGGGGGGGGGGGGGGGGGGGGGGGGGGGGGGGGGGGGGGGGGGGGGGGGGGGGGGGGGGGGGGGGGGGGGGGGGGGGGGGGGGGGGGGGGGGGGGGGGGGGGGGGGGGGGGGGGGGGGGGGGGGGGGGGGGGGGGGGGGGGGGGGGGGGGGGGGGGGGGGGGGGGGGGGGGGGGGGGGGGGGGGGGGGGGGGGGGGGGGGGGGGGGGGGGGGGGGGGGGGGGGGGGGGGGGGGGGGGGGGGGGGGGGGGGGGGGGGGGGGGGGGGGGGGGGGGGGGGGGGGGGGGGGGGGGGGGGGGGGGGGGGGGGGGGGGGGGGGGGGGGGGGGGGGGGGGGGGGGGGGGGGGGGGGGGGGGGGGGGGGGGGGGGGGGGGGGGGGGGGGGGGGGGGGGGGGGGGGGGGGGGGGGGGGGGGGGGGGGGGGGGGGGGGGGGGGGGGGGGGGGGGGGGGGGGGGGGGGGGGGGGGGGGGGGGGGGGGGGGGGGGGGGGGGGGGGGGGGGGGGGGGGGGGGGGGGGGGGGGGGGGGGGGGGGGGGGGGGGGGGGGGGGGGGGGGGGGGGGGGGGGGGGGGGGGGGGGGGGGGGGGGGGGGGGGGGGGGGGGGGGGGGGGGGGGGGGGGGGGGGGGGGGGGGGGGGGGGGGGGGGGGGGGGGGGGGGGGGGGGGGGGGGGGGGGGGGGGGGGGGGGGGGGGGGGGGGGGGGGGGGGGGGGGGGGGGGGGGGGGGGGGGGGGGGGGGGGGGGGGGGGGGGGGGGGGGGGGGGGGGGGGGGGGGGGGGGGGGGGGGGGGGGGGGGGGGGGGGGGGGGGGGGGGGGGGGGGGGGGGGGGGGGGGGGGGGGGGGGGGGGGGGGGGGGGGGGGGGGGGGGGGGGGGGGGGGGGGGGGGGGGGGGGGGGGGGGGGGGGGGGGGGGGGGGGGGGGGGGGGGGGGGGGGGGGGGGGGGGGGGGGGGGGGGGGGGGGGGGGGGGGGGGGGGGGGGGGGGGGGGGGGGGGGGGGGGGGGGGGGGGGGGGGGGGGGGGGGGGGGGGGGGGGGGGGGGGGGGGGGGGGGGGGGGGGGGGGGGGGGGGGGGGGGGGGGGGGGGGGGGGGGGGGGGGGGGGGGGGGGGGGGGGGGGGGGGGGGGGGGGGGGGGGGGGGGGGGGGGGGGGGGGGGGGGGGGGGGGGGGGGGGGGGGGGGGGGGGGGGGGGGGGGGGGGGGGGGGGGGGGGGGGGGGGGGGGGGGGGGGGGGGGGGGGGGGGGGGGGGGGGGGGGGGGGGGGGGGGGGGGGGGGGGGGGGGGGGGGGGGGGGGGGGGGGGGGGGGGGGGGGGGGGGGGGGGGGGGGGGGGGGGGGGGGGGGGGGGGGGGGGGGGGGGGGGGGGGGGGGGGGGGGGGGGGGGGGGGGGGGGGGGGGGGGGGGGGGGGGGGGGGGGGGGGGGGGGGGGGGGGGGGGGGGGGGGGGGGGGGGGGGGGGGGGGGGGGGGGGGGGGGGGGGGGGGGGGGGGGGGGGGGGGGGGGGGGGGGGGGGGGGGGGGGGGGGGGGGGGGGGGGGGGGGGGGGGGGGGGGGGGGGGGGGGGGGGGGGGGGGGGGGGGGGGGGGGGGGGGGGGGGGGGGGGGGGGGGGGGGGGGGGGGGGGGGGGGGGGGGGGGGGGGGGGGGGGGGGGGGGGGGGGGGGGGGGGGGGGGGGGGGGGGGGGGGGGGGGGGGGGGGGGGGGGGGGGGGGGGGGGGGGGGGGGGGGGGGGGGGGGGGGGGGGGGGGGGGGGGGGGGGGGGGGGGGGGGGGGGGGGGGGGGGGGGGGGGGGGGGGGGGGGGGGGGGGGGGGGGGGGGGGGGGGGGGGGGGGGGGGGGGGGGGGGGGGGGGGGGGGGGGGGGGGGGGGGGGGGGGGGGGGGGGGGGGGGGGGGGGGGGGGGGGGGGGGGGGGGGGGGGGGGGGGGGGGGGGGGGGGGGGGGGGGGGGGGGGGGGGGGGGGGGGGGGGGGGGGGGGGGGGGGGGGGGGGGGGGGGGGGGGGGGGGGGGGGGGGGGGGGGGGGGGGGGGGGGGGGGGGGGGGGGGGGGGGGGGGGGGGGGGGGGGGGGGGGGGGGGGGGGGGGGGGGGGGGGGGGGGGGGGGGGGGGGGGGGGGGGGGGGGGGGGGGGGGGGGGGGGGGGGGGGGGGGGGGGGGGGGGGGGGGGGGGGGGGGGGGGGGGGGGGGGGGGGGGGGGGGGGGGGGGGGGGGGGGGGGGGGGGGGGGGGGGGGGGGGGGGGGGGGGGGGGGGGGGGGGGGGGGGGGGGGGGGGGGGGGGGGGGGGGGGGGGGGGGGGGGGGGGGGGGGGGGGGGGGGGGGGGGGGGGGGGGGGGGGGGGGGGGGGGGGGGGGGGGGGGGGGGGGGGGGGGGGGGGGGGGGGGGGGGGGGGGGGGGGGGGGGGGGGGGGGGGGGGGGGGGGGGGGGGGGGGGGGGGGGGGGGGGGGGGGGGGGGGGGGGGGGGGGGGGGGGGGGGGGGGGGGGGGGGGGGGGGGGGGGGGGGGGGGGGGGGGGGGGGGGGGGGGGGGGGGGGGGGGGGGGGGGGGGGGGGGGGGGGGGGGGGGGGGGGGGGGGGGGGGGGGGGGGGGGGGGGGGGGGGGGGGGGGGGGGGGGGGGGGGGGGGGGGGGGGGGGGGGGGGGGGGGGGGGGGGGGGGGGGGGGGGGGGGGGGGGGGGGGGGGGGGGGGGGGGGGGGGGGGGGGGGGGGGGGGGGGGGGGGGGGGGGGGGGGGGGGGGGGGGGGGGGGGGGGGGGGGGGGGGGGGGGGGGGGGGGGGGGGGGGGGGGGGGGGGGGGGGGGGGGGGGGGGGGGGGGGGGGGGGGGGGGGGGGGGGGGGGGGGGGGGGGGGGGGGGGGGGGGGGGGGGGGGGGGGGGGGGGGGGGGGGGGGGGGGGGGGGGGGGGGGGGGGGGGGGGGGGGGGGGGGGGGGGGGGGGGGGGGGGGGGGGGGGGGGGGGGGGGGGGGGGGGGGGGGGGGGGGGGGGGGGGGGGGGGGGGGGGGGGGGGGGGGGGGGGGGGGGGGGGGGGGGGGGGGGGGGGGGGGGGGGGGGGGGGGGGGGGGGGGGGGGGGGGGGGGGGGGGGGGGGGGGGGGGGGGGGGGGGGGGGGGGGGGGGGGGGGGGGGGGGGGGGGGGGGGGGGGGGGGGGGGGGGGGGGGGGGGGGGGGGGGGGGGGGGGGGGGGGGGGGGGGGGGGGGGGGGGGGGGGGGGGGGGGGGGGGGGGGGGGGGGGGGGGGGGGGGGGGGGGGGGGGGGGGGGGGGGGGGGGGGGGGGGGGGGGGGGGGGGGGGGGGGGGGGGGGGGGGGGGGGGGGGGGGGGGGGGGGGGGGGGGGGGGGGGGGGGGGGGGGGGGGGGGGGGGGGGGGGGGGGGGGGGGGGGGGGGGGGGGGGGGGGGGGGGGGGGGGGGGGGGGGGGGGGGGGGGGGGGGGGGGGGGGGGGGGGGGGGGGGGGGGGGGGGGGGGGGGGGGGGGGGGGGGGGGGGGGGGGGGGGGGGGGGGGGGGGGGGGGGGGGGGGGGGGGGGGGGGGGGGGGGGGGGGGGGGGGGGGGGGGGGGGGGGGGGGGGGGGGGGGGGGGGGGGGGGGGGGGGGGGGGGGGGGGGGGGGGGGGGGGGGGGGGGGGGGGGGGGGGGGGGGGGGGGGGGGGGGGGGGGGGGGGGGGGGGGGGGGGGGGGGGGGGGGGGGGGGGGGGGGGGGGGGGGGGGGGGGGGGGGGGGGGGGGGGGGGGGGGGGGGGGGGGGGGGGGGGGGGGGGGGGGGGGGGGGGGGGGGGGGGGGGGGGGGGGGGGGGGGGGGGGGGGGGGGGGGGGGGGGGGGGGGGGGGGGGGGGGGGGGGGGGGGGGGGGGGGGGGGGGGGGGGGGGGGGGGGGGGGGGGGGGGGGGGGGGGGGGGGGGGGGGGGGGGGGGGGGGGGGGGGGGGGGGGGGGGGGGGGGGGGGGGGGGGGGGGGGGGGGGGGGGGGGGGGGGGGGGGGGGGGGGGGGGGGGGGGGGGGGGGGGGGGGGGGGGGGGGGGGGGGGGGGGGGGGGGGGGGGGGGGGGGGGGGGGGGGGGGGGGGGGGGGGGGGGGGGGGGGGGGGGGGGGGGGGGGGGGGGGGGGGGGGGGGGGGGGGGGGGGGGGGGGGGGGGGGGGGGGGGGGGGGGGGGGGGGGGGGGGGGGGGGGGGGGGGGGGGGGGGGGGGGGGGGGGGGGGGGGGGGGGGGGGGGGGGGGGGGGGGGGGGGGGGGGGGGGGGGGGGGGGGGGGGGGGGGGGGGGGGGGGGGGGGGGGGGGGGGGGGGGGGGGGGGGGGGGGGGGGGGGGGGGGGGGGGGGGGGGGGGGGGGGGGGGGGGGGGGGGGGGGGGGGGGGGGGGGGGGGGGGGGGGGGGGGGGGGGGGGGGGGGGGGGGGGGGGGGGGGGGGGGGGGGGGGGGGGGGGGGGGGGGGGGGGGGGGGGGGGGGGGGGGGGGGGGGGGGGGGGGGGGGGGGGGGGGGGGGGGGGGGGGGGGGGGGGGGGGGGGGGGGGGGGGGGGGGGGGGGGGGGGGGGGGGGGGGGGGGGGGGGGGGGGGGGGGGGGGGGGGGGGGGGGGGGGGGGGGGGGGGGGGGGGGGGGGGGGGGGGGGGGGGGGGGGGGGGGGGGGGGGGGGGGGGGGGGGGGGGGGGGGGGGGGGGGGGGGGGGGGGGGGGGGGGGGGGGGGGGGGGGGGGGGGGGGGGGGGGGGGGGGGGGGGGGGGGGGGGGGGGGGGGGGGGGGGGGGGGGGGGGGGGGGGGGGGGGGGGGGGGGGGGGGGGGGGGGGGGGGGGGGGGGGGGGGGGGGGGGGGGGGGGGGGGGGGGGGGGGGGGGGGGGGGGGGGGGGGGGGGGGGGGGGGGGGGGGGGGGGGGGGGGGGGGGGGGGGGGGGGGGGGGGGGGGGGGGGGGGGGGGGGGGGGGGGGGGGGGGGGGGGGGGGGGGGGGGGGGGGGGGGGGGGGGGGGGGGGGGGGGGGGGGGGGGGGGGGGGGGGGGGGGGGGGGGGGGGGGGGGGGGGGGGGGGGGGGGGGGGGGGGGGGGGGGGGGGGGGGGGGGGGGGGGGGGGGGGGGGGGGGGGGGGGGGGGGGGGGGGGGGGGGGGGGGGGGGGGGGGGGGGGGGGGGGGGGGGGGGGGGGGGGGGGGGGGGGGGGGGGGGGGGGGGGGGGGGGGGGGGGGGGGGGGGGGGGGGGGGGGGGGGGGGGGGGGGGGGGGGGGGGGGGGGGGGGGGGGGGGGGGGGGGGGGGGGGGGGGGGGGGGGGGGGGGGGGGGGGGGGGGGGGGGGGGGGGGGGGGGGGGGGGGGGGGGGGGGGGGGGGGGGGGGGGGGGGGGGGGGGGGGGGGGGGGGGGGGGGGGGGGGGGGGGGGGGGGGGGGGGGGGGGGGGGGGGGGGGGGGGGGGGGGGGGGGGGGGGGGGGGGGGGGGGGGGGGGGGGGGGGGGGGGGGGGGGGGGGGGGGGGGGGGGGGGGGGGGGGGGGGGGGGGGGGGGGGGGGGGGGGGGGGGGGGGGGGGGGGGGGGGGGGGGGGGGGGGGGGGGGGGGGGGGGGGGGGGGGGGGGGGGGGGGGGGGGGGGGGGGGGGGGGGGGGGGGGGGGGGGGGGGGGGGGGGGGGGGGGGGGGGGGGGGGGGGGGGGGGGGGGGGGGGGGGGGGGGGGGGGGGGGGGGGGGGGGGGGGGGGGGGGGGGGGGGGGGGGGGGGGGGGGGGGGGGGGGGGGGGGGGGGGGGGGCGGGGGGGCGGGGGGGGGGGGGGGGGGCGGGGGGGGGGGCGGGGGGGGGGGGGGGGGGGGGGGGGGGGGGGGGGGGGGGGGGGGGGGGGGGGGGGGGGGGGGGGGGGGGGGGGGGGGGGGGGGGGGGGGGGGGGGGGGGGGGGGGGGGGGGGGGGGGGGGGGGGGGGGGGGGGGGGGGGGGGGGGGGGGGGGGGGGGGGGGGGGGGGGGGGGGGGGGGGGGGGGGGGGGGGGGGGGGGGGGGGGGGGGGGGGGGGGGGGGGGGGGGGGGGGGGGGGGGGGGGGGGGGGGGGGGGGGGGGGGGGGGGGGGGGGGGGGGGGGGGGGGGGGGGGGGGGGGGGGGGGGGGGGGGGGGGGGGGGGGGGGGGGGGGGGGGGGGGGGGGGGGGGGGGGGGGGGGGGGGGGGGGGGGGGGGGGGGGGGGGGGGGGGGGGGGGGGGGGGGGGGGGGGGGGGGGGGGGGGGGGGGGGGGGGGGGGGGGGGGGGGGGGGGGGGGGGGGGGGGGGGGGGGGGGGGGGGGGGGGGGGGGGGGGGGGGGGGGGGGGGGGGGGGGGGGGGGGGGGGGGGGGGGGGGGGGGGGGGGGGGGGGGGGGGGGCGGGGGGGGGGGGGGGGGGGGGGGGGGGGGGGGGGGGGGGGGGGGGGGGGGGGGGGGGGGGGGGGGGGGGGGGGGGGGGGGGGGGGGGGGGGGGGGGGGGGGGGGGGGGGGGGGGGGGGGGGGGGGGGGGGGGGGGGGGGGGGGGGGGGGGGGGGGGGGGGGGGGGGGGGGGGGGGGGGGGGGGGGGGGGGGGGGGGGGGGGGGGGGGGGGGGGGGGGGGGGGGGGGGGGGGGGGGGGGGGGGGGGGGGGGGGGGGGGGGGGGGGGGGGGGGGGGGGGGGGGGGGGGGGGGGGGGGGGGGGGGGGGGGGGGGGGGGGGGGGGGGGGGGGGGGGGGGGGGGGGGGGGGGGGGGGGGGGGGGGGGGGGGGGGGGGGGGGGGGGGGGGGGGGGGGGGGGGGGGGGGGGGGGGGGGGGGGGGGGGGGGGGGGGGGGGGGGGGGGGGGGGGGGGGGGGGGGGGGGGGGGGGGGGGGGGGGGGGGGGGGGGGGGGGGGGGGGGGGGGGGGGGGGGGGGGGGGGGGGGGGGGGGGGGGGGGGGGGGGGGGGGGGGGGGGGGGGGGGGGGGGGGGGGGGGGGGGGGGGGGGGGGGGGGGGGGGGGGGGGGGGGGGGGGGGGGGGGGGGGGGGGGGGGGGGGGGGGGGGGGGGGGGGGGGGGGGGGGGGGGGGGGGGGGGGGGGGGGGGGGGGGGGGGGGGGGGGGGGGGGGGGGGGGGGGGGGGGGGGGGGGGGGGGGGGGGGGGGGGGGGGGGGGGGGGGGGGGGGGGGGGGGGGGGGGGGGGGGGGGGGGGGGGGGGGGGGGGGGGGGGGGGGGGGGGGGGGGGGGGGGGGGGGGGGGGGGGGGGGGGGGGGGGGGGGGGGGGGGGGGGGGGGGGGGGGGGGGGGGGGGGGGGGGGGGGGGGGGGGGGGGGGGGGGGGGGGGGGGGGGGGGGGGGGGGGGGGGGGGGGGGGGGGGGGGGGGGGGGGGGGGGGGGGGGGGGGGGGGGGGGGGGGGGGGGGGGGGGGGGGGGGGGGGGGGGGGGGGGGGGGGGGGGGGGGCCGCGGGGGGGGGGGGGGGGGGGGGGGGGGGGGGGGGGGGGGGGGGGGGGGGGGGGGGGGGGGGGGGGGGGGGGGGGGGGGGGGGGGGGGGGGGGGGGGGGGGGGGGGGGGGGGGGGGGGGGGGGGGGGGGGGGGGGGGGGGGGGGGGGGGGGGGGGGGGGGGGGGGGGGGGGGGGGGGGGGGGGGGGGGGGGGGGGGGGGGGGGGGGGGGGGGGGGGGGGGGGGGGGGGGGGGGGGGGGGGGGGGGGGGGGGGGGGGGGGGGGGGGGGGGGGGGGGGGGGGGGGGGGGGGGGGGGGGGGGGGGGGGGGGGGGGGGGGGGGGGGGGGGGGGGGGGGGGGGGGGGGGGGGGGGGGGGGGGGGGGGGGGGGGGGGGGGGGGGGGGGGGGGGGGGGGGGGGGGGGGGGGGGGGGGGGGGGGGGGGGGGGGGGGGGGGGGGGGGGGGGGGGGGGGGGGGGGGGGGGGGGGGGGGGGGGGGGGGGGGGGGGGGGGGGGGGGGGGGGGGGGGGGGGGGGGGGGGGGGGGGGGGGGGGGGGGGGGGGGGGGGGGGGGGGGGGGGGGGGGGGGGGGGGGGGGGGGGGGGGGGGGGGGGGGGGGGGGGGGGGGGGGGGGGGGGGGGGGGGGGGGGGGGGGGGGGGGGGGGGGGGGGGGGGGGGGGGGGGGGGGGGGGGGGGGGGGGGGGGGGGGGGGGGGGGGGGGGGGGGGGGGGGGGGGGGGGGGGGGGGGGGGGGGGGGGGGGGGGGGGGGGGGGGGGGGGGGGGGGGGGGGGGGGGGGGGGGGGGGGGGGGGGGGGGGGGGGGGGGGGGGGGGGGGGGGGGGGGGGGGGGGGGGGGGGGGGGGGGGGGGGGGGGGGGGGGGGGGGGGGGGGGGGGGGGGGGGGGGGGGGGGGGGGGGGGGGGGGGGGGGGGGGGGGGGGGGGGGGGGGGGGGGGGGGGGGGGGGGGGGGGGGGGGGGGGGGGGGGGGGGGGGGGGGGGGGGGGGGGGGGGGGGGGGGGGGGGGGGGGGGGGGGGGGGGGGGGGGGGGGGGGGGGGGGGGGGGGGGGGGGGGGGGGGGGGGGGGGGGGGGGGGGGGGGGGGGGGGGGGGGGGGGGGGGGGGGGGGGGGGGGGGGGGGGGGGGGGGGGGGGGGGGGGGGGGGGGGGGGGGGGGGGGGGGGGGGGGGGGGGGGGGGGGGGGGGGGGGGGGGGGGGGGGGGGGGGGGGGGGGGGGGGGGGGGGGGGGGGGGGGGGGGGGCCGCGGGGGGGGGGGGGGGGGGGGGGGGGGGGGGGGGGGGGGGGGGGGGGGGGGGGGGGGGGGGGGGGGGGGGGGGGGGGGGGGGGGGGGGGGGGGGGGGGGGGGGGGGGGGGGGGGGGGGGGGGGGGGGGGGGGGGGGGGGGGGGGGGGGGGGGGGGGGGGGGGGGGGGGGGGGGGGGGGGGGGGGGGGGGGGGGGGGGGGGGGGGGGGGGGGGGGGGGGGGGGGGGGGGGGGGGGGGGGGGGGGGGGGGGGGGGGGGGGGGGGGGGGGGGGGGGGGGGGGGGGGGGGGGGGGGGGGGGGGGGGGGGGGGGGGGGGGGGGGGGGGGGGGGGGGGGGGGGGGGGGGGGGGGGGGGGGGGGGGGGGGGGGGGGGGGGGGGGGGGGGGGGGGGGGGGGGGGGGGGGGGGGGGGGGGGGGGGGGGGGGGGGGGGGGGGGGGGGGGGGGGGGGGGGGGGGGGGGGGGGGGGGGGGGGGGGGGGGGGGGGGGGGGGGGGGGGGGGGGGGGGGGGGGGGGGGGGGGGGGGGGGGGGGGGGGGGGGGGGGGGGGGGGGGGGGGGGGGGGGGGGGGGGGGGGGGGGGGGGGGGGGGGGGGGGGGGGGGGGGGGGGGGGGGGGGGGGGGGGGGGGGGGGGGGGGGGGGGGGGGGGGGGGGGGGGGGGGGGGGGGGGGGGGGGGGGGGGGGGGGGGGGGGGGGGGGGGGGGGGGGGGGGGGGGGGGGGGGGGGGGGGGGGGGGGGGGGGGGGGGGGGGGGGGGGGGGGGGGGGGGGGGGGGGGGGGGGGGGGGGGGGGGGGGGGGGGGGGGGGGGGGGGGGGGGGGGGGGGGGGGGGGGGGGGGGGGGGGGGGGGGGGGGGGGGGGGGGGGGGGGGGGGGGGGGGGGGGGGGGGGGGGGGGGGGGGGGGGGGGGGGGGGGGGGGGGGGGGGGGGGGGGGGGGGGGGGGGGGGGGGGGGGGGGGGGGGGGGGGGGGGGGGGGGGGGGGGGGGGGGGGGGGGGGGGGGGGGGGGGGGGGGGGGGGGGGGGGGGGGGGGGGGGGGGGGGGGGGGGGGGGGGGGGGGGGGGGGGGGGGGGGGGGGGGGGGGGGGGGGGGGGGGGGGGGGGGGGGGGGGGGGGGGGGGGGGGGGGGGGGGGGGGGGGGGGGGGGGGGGGGGGGGGGGGGGGGGGGGGGGGGGGGGGGGGGGGGGGGGGGGGGGGGGGGGGGGGGGGGGGGGGGGGGGGGGGGGGGGGGGGGGGGGGGGGGGGGGGGGGGGGGGGGGGGGGGGGGGGGGGGGGGGGGGGGGGGGGGGGGGGGGGGGGGGGGGGGGGGGGGGGGGGGGGGGGGGGGGGGGGGGGGGGGGGGGGGGGGGGGGGGGGGGGGGGGGGGGGGGGGGGGGGGGGGGGGGGGGGGGGGGGGGGGGGGGGGGGGGGGGGGGGGGGGGGGGGGGGGGGGGGGGGGGGGGGGGGGGGGGGGGGGGGGGGGGGGGGGGGGGGGGGGGGGGGGGGGGGGGGGGGGGGGGGGGGGGGGGGGGGGGGGGGGGGGGGGGGGGGGGGGGGGGGGGGGGGGGGGGGGGGGGGGGGGGGGGGGGGGGGGGGGGGGGGGGGGGGGGGGGGGGGGGGGGGGGGGGGGGGGGGGGGGGGGGGGGGGGGGGGGGGGGGGGGGGGGGGGGGGGGGCGGGGGGGGGGGGGGGGGGGGCGGGGGGGGGGGGGGGGCGGGGGGGGGCGGGGGGGGGGGGGGGGGGGGGGGGGGGGGGGGGGGGGGGGGGGGGGGGGGGGGGGGGGGGGGGGGGGGGGGGGGGGGGGGGGGGGGGGGGGGGGGGGGGGGGGGGGGGGGGGGGGGGGGGGGGGGGGGGGGGGGGGGGGGGGGGGGGGGGGGGGGGGGGGGGGGGGGGGGGGGGGGGGGGGGGGGGGGGGGGGGGGGGGGGGGGGGGGGGGGGGGGGGGGGGGGGGGGGGGGGGGGGGGGGGGGGGGGGGGGGGGGGGGGGGGGGGGGGGGGGGGGGGGGGGGGGGGGGGGGGGGGGGGGGGGGGGGGGGGGGGGGGGGGGGGGGGGGGGGGGGGGGGGGGGGGGGGGGGGGGGGGGGGGGGGGGGGGGGGGGGGGGGGGGGGGGGGGGGGGGGGGGGGGGGGGGGGGGGGGGGGGGGGGGGGGGGGGGGGGGGGGGGGGGGGGGGGGGGGGGGGGGGGGGGGGGGGGGGGGGGGGGGGGGGGGGGGGGGGGGGGGGGGGGGGGGGGGGGGGGGGGGGGGGGGGGGGGGGGGGGGGGGGGGGGGGGGGGGGGGGGGGGGGGGGGGGGGGGGGGGGGGGGGGGGGGGGGGGGGGGGGGGGGGGGGGGGGGGGGGGGGGGGGGGGGGGGGGGGGGGGGGGGGGGGGGGGGGGGGGGGGGGGGGGGGGGGGGGGGGGGGGGGGGGGGGGGGGGGGGGGGGGGGGGGGGGGGGGGGGGGGGGGGGGGGGGGGGGGGGGGGGGGGGGGGGGGGGGGGGGGGGGGGGGGGGGGGGGGGGGGGGGGGGGGGGGGGGGGGGGGGGGGGGGGGGGGGGGGGGGGGGGGGGGGGGGGGGGGGGGGGGGGGGGGGGGGGGGGGGGGGGGGGGGGGGGGGGGGGGGGGGGGGGGGGGGGGGGGGGGGGGGGGGGGGGGGGGGGGGGGGGGGGGGGGGGGGGGGGGGGGGGGGGGGGGGGGGGGGGGGGGGGGGGGGGGGGGGGGGGGGGGGGGGGGGGGGGGGGGGGGGGGGGGGGGGGGGGGGGGGGGGGGGGGGGGGGGGGGGGGGGGGGGGGGGGGGGGGGGGGGGGGGGGGGGGGGGGGGGGGGGGGGGGGGGGGGGGGGGGGGGGGGGGGGGGGGGGGGGGGGGGGGGGGGGGGGGGGGGGGGGGGGGGGGGGGGGGGGGGGGGGGGGGGGGGGGGGGGGGGGGGGGGGGGGGGGGGGGGGGGGGGGGGGGGGGGGGGGGGGGGGGGGGGGGGGGGGGGGGGGGGGGGGGGGGGGGGGGGGGGGGGGGGGGGGCGGGGGGGGGGGGGGGGGGGGGGGGGGGGGGGGGGGGGGGGGGGGGGGGGGGGGGGGGGGGGGGGGGGGGGGGGGGGGGGGGGGGGGGGGGGGGGGGGGGGGGGGGGGGGGGGGGGGGGGGGGGGGGGGGGGGGGGGGGGGGGGGGGGGGGGGGGGGGGGGGGGGGGGGGGGGGGGGGGGGGGGGGGGGGGGGGGGGGGGGGGGGGGGGGGGGGGGGGGGGGGGGGGGGGGGGGGGGGGGGGGGGGGGGGGGGGGGGGGGGGGGGGGGGGGGGGGGGGGGGGGGGGGGGGGGGGGGGGGGGGGGGGGGGGGGGGGGGGGGGGGGGGGGGGGGGGGGGGGGGGGGGGGGGGGGGGGGGGGGGGGGGGGGGGGGGGGGGGGGGGGGGGGGGGGGGGGGGGGGGGGGGGGGGGGGGGGGGGGGGGGGGGGGGGGGGGGGGGGGGGGGGGGGGGGGGGGGGGGGGGGGGGGGGGGGGGGGGGGGGGGGGGGGGGGGGGGGGGGGGGGGGGGGGGGGGGGGGGGGGGGGGGGGGGGGGGGGGGGGGGGGGGGGGGGGGGGGGGGGGGGGGGGGGGGGGGGGGGGGGGGGGGGGGGGGGGGGGGGGGGGGGGGGGGGGGGGGGGGGGGGGGGGGGGGGGGGGGGGGGGGGGGGGGGGGGGGGGGGGGGGGGGGGGGGGGGGGGGGGGGGGGGGGGGGGGGGGGGGGGGGGGGGGGGGGGGGGGGGGGGGGGGGGGGGGGGGGGGGGGGGGGGGGGGGGGGGGGGGGGGGGGGGGGGGGGGGGGGGGGGGGGGGGGGGGGGGGGGGGGGGGGGGGGGGGGGGGGGGGGGGGGGGGGGGGGGGGGGGGGGGGGGGGGGGGGGGGGGGGGGGGGGGGGGGGGGGGGGGGGGGGGGGGGGGGGGGGGGGGGGGGGGGGGGGGGGGGGGGGGGGGGGGGGGGGGGGGGGGGGGGGGGGGGGGGGGGGGGGGGGGGGGGGGGGGGGGGGGGGGGGGGGGGGGGGGGGGGGGGGGGGGGGGGGGGGGGGGGGGGGGGGGGGGGGGGGGGGGGGGGGGGGGGGGGGGGGGGGGGGGGGGGGGGGGGGGGGGGGGGGGGGGGGGGGGGGGGGGGGGGGGGGGGGGGGGGGGGGGGGGGGGGGGGGGGGGGGGGGGGGGGGGGGGGGGGGGGGGGGGGGGGGGGGGGGGGGGGGGGGGGGGGGGGGGGGGGGGGGGGGGGGGGGGGGGGGGGGGGGGGGGGGGGGGGGGGGGGGGGGGGGGGGGGGGGGGGGGGGGGGGGGGGGGGGGGGGGGGGGGGGGGGGGGGGGGGGGGGGGGGGGGGGGGGGGGGGGGGGGGGGGGGGGGGGGGGGGGGGGGGGGGGGGGGGGGGGGGGGGGGGGGGGGGGGGGGGGGGGGGGGGGGGGGGGGGGGGGGGGGGGGGGGGGGGGGGGGGGGGGGGGGGGGGGGGGGGGGGGGGGGGGGGGGGGGGGGGGGGGGGGGGGGGGGGGGGGGGGGGGGGGGGGGGGGGGGGGGGGGGGGGGGGGGGGGGGGGGGGGGGGGGGGGGGGGGGGGGGGGGGGGGGGGGGGGGGGGGGGGGGGGGGGGGGGGGGGGGGGGGGGGGGGGGGGGGGGGGGGGGGGGGGGGGGGGGGGGGGGGGGGGGGGGGGGGGGGGGGGGGGGGGGGGGGGGGGGGGGGGGGGGGGGGGGGGGGGGGGGGGGGGGGGGGGGGGGGGGGGGGGGGGGGGGGGGGGGGGGGGGGGGGGGGGGGGGGGGGGGGGGGGGGGGGGGGGGGGGGGGGGGGGGGGGGGGGGGGGGGGGGGGGGGGGGGGGGGGGGGGGGGGGGGGGGGGGGGGGGGGGGGGGGGGGGGGGGGGGGGGGGGGGGGGGGGGGGGGGGGGGGGGGGGGGGGGGGGGGGGGGGGGGGGGGGGGGGGGGGGGGGGGGGGGGGGGGGGGGGGGGGGGGGGGGGGGGGGGGGGGGGGGGGGGGGGGGGGGGGGGGGGGGGGGGGGGGGGGGGGGGGGGGGGGGGGGGGGGGGGGGGGGGGGGGGGGGGGGGGGGGGGGGGGGGGGGGGGGGGGGGGGGGGGGGGGGGGGGGGGGGGGGGGGGGGGGGGGGGGGGGGGGGGGGGGGGGGGGGGGGGGGGGGGGGGGGGGGGGGGGGGGGGGGGGGGGGGGGGGGGGGGGGGGGGGGGGGGGGGGGGGGGGGGGGGGGGGGGGGGGGGGGGGGGGGGGGGGGGGGGGGGGGGGGGGGGGGGGGGGGGGGGGGGGGGGGGGGGGGGGGGGGGGGGGGGGGGGGGGGGGGGGGGGGGGGGGGGGGGGGGGGGGGGGGGGGGGGGGGGGGGGGGGGGGGGGGGGGGGGGGGGGGGGGGGGGGGGGGGGGGGGGGGGGGGGGGGGGGGGGGGGGGGGGGGGGGGGGGGGGGGGGGGGGGGGGGGGGGGGGGGGGGGGGGGGGGGGGGGGGGGGGGGGGGGGGGGGGGGGGGGGGGGGGGGGGGGGGGGGGGGGGGGGGGGGGGGGGGGGGGGGGGGGGGGGGGGGGGGGGGGGGGGGGGGGGGGGGGGGGGGGGGGGGGGGGGGGGGGGGGGGGGGGGGGGGGGGGGGGGGGGGGGGGGGGGGGGGGGGGGGGGGGGGGGGGGGGGGGGGGGGGGGGGGGGGGGGGGGGGGGGGGGGGGGGGGGGGGGGGGGGGGGGGGGGGGGGGGGGGGGGGGGGGGGGGGGGGGGGGGGGGGGGGGGGGGGGGGGGGGGGGGGGGGGGGGGGGGGGGGGGGGGGGGGGGGGGGGGGGGGGGGGGGGGGGGGGGGGGGGGGGGGGGGGGGGGGGGGGGGGGGGGGGGGGGGGGGGGGGGGGGGGGGGGGGGGGGGGGGGGGGGGGGGGGGGGGGGGGGGGGGGGGGGGGGGGGGGGGGGGGGGGGGGGGGGGGGGGGGGGGGGGGGGGGGGGGGGGGGGGGGGGGGGGGGGGGGGGGGGGGGGGGGGGGGGGGGGGGGGGGGGGGGGGGGGGGGGGGGGGGGGGGGGGGGGGGGGGGGGGGGGGGGGGGGGGGGGGGGGGGGGGGGGGGGGGGGGGGGGGGGGGGGGGGGGGGGGGGGGGGGGGGGGGGGGGGGGGGGGGGGGGGGGGGGGGGGGGGGGGGGGGGGGGGGGGGGGGGGGGGGGGGGGGGGGGGGGGGGGGGGGGGGGGGGGGGGGGGGGGGGGGGGGGGGGGGGGGGGGGGGGGGGGGGGGGGGGGGGGGGGGGGGGGGGGGGGGGGGGGGGGGGGGGGGGGGGGGGGGGGGGGGGGGGGGGGGGGGGGGGGGGGGGGGGGGGGGGGGGGGGGGGGGGGGGGGGGGGGGGGGGGGGGGGGGGGGGGGGGGGGGGGGGGGGGGGGGGGGGGGGGGGGGGGGGGGGGGGGGGGGGGGGGGGGGGGGGGGGGGGGGGGGGGGGGGGGGGGGGGGGGGGGGGGGGGGGGGGGGGGGGGGGGGGGGGGGGGGGGGGGGGGGGGGGGGGGGGGGGGGGGGGGGGGGGGGGGGGGGGGGGGGGGGGGGGGGGGGGGGGGGGGGGGGGGGGGGGGGGGGGGGGGGGGGGGGGGGGGGGGGGGGGGGGGGGGGGGGGGGGGGGGGGGGGGGGGGGGGGGGGGGGGGGGGGGGGGGGGGGGGGGGGGGGGGGGGGGGGGGGGGGGGGGGGGGGGGGGGGGGGGGGGGGGGGGGGGGGGGGGGGGGGGGGGGGGGGGGGGGGGGGGGGGGGGGGGGGGGGGGGGGGGGGGGGGGGGGGGGGGGGGGGGGGGGGGGGGGGGGGGGGGGGGGGGGGGGGGGGGGGGGGGGGGGGGGGGGGGGGGGGGGGGGGGGGGGGGGGGGGGGGGGGGGGGGGGGGGGGGGGGGGGGGGGGGGGGGGGGGGGGGGGGGGGGGGGGGGGGGGGGGGGGGGGGGGGGGGGGGGGGGGGGGGGGGGGGGGGGGGGGGGGGGGGGGGGGGGGGGGGGGGGGGGGGGGGGGGGGGGGGGGGGGGGGGGGGGGGGGGGGGGGGGGGGGGGGGGGGGGGGGGGGGGGGGGGGGGGGGGGGGGGGGGGGGGGGGGGGGGGGGGGGGGGGGGGGGGGGGGGGGGGGGGGGGGGGGGGGGGGGGGGGGGGGGGGGGGGGGGGGGGGGGGGGGGGGGGGGGGGGGGGGGGGGGGGGGGGGGGGGGGGGGGGGGGGGGGGGGGGGGGGGGGGGGGGGGGGGGGGGGGGGGGGGGGGGGGGGGGGGGGGGGGGGGGGGGGGGGGGGGGGGGGGGGGGGGGGGGGGGGGGGGGGGGGGGGGGGGGGGGGGGGGGGGGGGGGGGGGGGGGGGGGGGGGGGGGGGGGGGGGGGGGGGGGGGGGGGGGGGGGGCGGGGGGGGGGGGGGGGGGGGGGGGGGGGGGGGGGGGGGGGGGGGGGGGGGGGGGGGGGGGGGGGGGGGGGGGGGGGGGGGGGGGGGGGGGGGGGGGGGGGGGGGGGGGGGGGGGGGGGGGGGGGGGGGGGGGGGGGGGGGGGGGGGGGGGGGGGGGGGGGGGGGGGGGGGGGGGGGGGGGGGGGGGGGGGGGGGGGGGGGGGGGGGGGGGGGGGGGGGGGGGGGGGGGGGGGGGGGGGGGGGGGGGGGGGGGGGGGGGGGGGGGGGGGGGGGGGGGGGGGGGGGGGGGGGGGGGGGGGGGGGGGGGGGGGGGGGGGGGGGGGGGGGGGGGGGGGGGGGGGGGGGGGGGGGGGGGGGGGGGGGGGGGGGGGGGGGGGGGGGGGGGGGGGGGGGGGGGGGGGGGGGGGGGGGGGGGGGGGGGGGGGGGGGGGGGGGGGGGGGGGGGGGGGGGGGGGGGGGGGGGGGGGGGGGGGGGGGGGGGGGGGGGGGGGGGGGGGGGGGGGGGGGGGGGGGGGGGGGGGGGGGGGGGGGGGGGGGGGGGGGGGGGGGGGGGGGGGGGGGGGGGGGGGGGGGGGGGGGGGGGGGGGGGGGGGGGGGGGGGGGGGGGGGGGGGGGGGGGGGGGGGGGGGGGGGGGGGGGGGGGGGGGGGGGGGGGGGGGGGGGGGGGGGGGGGGGGGGGGGGGGGGGGGGGGGGGGGGGGGGGGGGGGGGGGGGGGGGGGGGGGGGGGGGGGGGGGGGGGGGGGGGGGGGGGGGGGGGGGGGGGGGGGGGGGGGGGGGGGGGGGGGGGGGGGGGGGGGGGGGGGGGGGGGGGGGGGGGGGGGGGGGGGGGGGGGGGGGGGGGGGGGGGGGGGGGGGGGGGGGGGGGGGGGGGGGGGGGGGGGGGGGGGGGGGGGGGGGGGGGGGGGGGGGGGGGGGGGGGGGGGGGGGGGGGGGGGGGGGGGGGGGGGGGGGGGGGGGGGGGGGGGGGGGGGGGGGGGGGGGGGGGGGGGGGGGGGGGGGGGGGGGGGGGGGGGGGGGGGGGGGGGGGGGGGGGGGGGGGGGGGGGGGGGGGGGGGGGGGGGGGGGGGGGGGGGGGGGGGGGGGGGGGGGGGGGGGGGGGGGGGGGGGGGGGGGGGGGGGGGGGGGGGGGGGGGGGGGGGGGGGGGGGGGGGGGGGGGGGGGGGGGGGGGGGGGGGGGGGGGGGGGGGGGGGGGGGGGGGGGGGGGGGGGGGGGGGGGGGGGGGGGGGGGGGGGGGGGGGGGGGGGGGGGGGGGGGGGGGGGGGGGGGGGGGGGGGGGGGGGGGGGGGGGGGGGGGGGGGGGGGGGGGGGGGGGGGGGGGGGGGGGGGGGGGGGGGGGGGGGGGGGGGGGGGGGGGGGGGGGGGGGGGGGGGGGGGGGGGGGGGGGGGGGGGGGGGGGGGGGGGGGGGGGGGGGGGGGGGGGGGGGGGGGGGGGGGGGGGGGGGGGGGGGGGGGGGGGGGGGGGGGGGGGGGGGGGGGGGGGGGGGGGGGGGGGGGGGGGGGGGGGGGGGGGGGGGGGGGGGGGGGGGGGGGGGGGGGGGGGGGGGGGGGGGGGGGGGGGGGGGGGGGGGGGGGGGGGGGGGGGGGGGGGGGGGGGGGGGGGGGGGGGGGGGGGGGGGGGGGGGGGGGGGGGGGGGGGGGGGGGGGGGGGGGGGGGGGGGGGGGGGGGGGGGGGGGGGGGGGGGGGGGGGGGGGGGGGGGGGGGGGGGGGGGGGGGGGGGGGGGGGGGGGGGGGGGGGGGGGGGGGGGGGGGGGGGGGGGGGGGGGGGGGGGGGGGGGGGGGGGGGGGGGGGGGGGGGGGGGGGGGGGGGGGGGGGGGGGGGGGGGGGGGGGGGGGGGGGGGGGGGGGGGGGGGGGGGGGGGGGGGGGGGGGGGGGGGGGGGGGGGGGGGGGGGGGGGGGGGGGGGGGGGGGGGGGGGGGGGGGGGGGGGGGGGGGGGGGGGGGGGGGGGGGGGGGGGGGGGGGGGGGGGGGGGGGGGGCGGGGGGGGGGCGGGGGGGGGGGGGGGGGGGGGGGGGGGGGGGGGGGGGGGGGGGGGGGGGGGGGGGGGGGGGGGGGGGGGGGGGGGGGGGGGGGGGGGGGGGGGGGGGGGGGGGGGGGGGGGGGGGGGGGGCGAGAGGGAGGGGGCAGGGGGGGGGGGGAGGGGGGGGGGGGGGGGGGGGGGGGGGGGGGGGGCGGTGTGGGGGGGGGGGGGGGGGGGGGGGGGGGGGCCTGGTGGGGGGGTTGGTGGGGGGGGGGCGGGGCGGGGCGGGGGGGGGGGGGGGGGGGGGGGGGGGGGGGGGGGGGGGGGGGGGGGGGGGGGGGGGGGGGGGGGGGGGGGGGGGGGAGGGGGGGGGGGGGCGGGGGGGGGGGGGGGGGGGGGGGGGGGGGGGGGGGGGGGGGGGGGGGGGGGGGGGGGGGGGGGGGGGGGGGGGGGGGGGGGGGGGGGGGGGGGGGGGGGGGGGGGGGGGGGGGGGGGGGGGGGGGGGGGGGGGGGGGGGGGGGGGGGGGGGGGGGGGGGGGGGGGGGGGGGGGGGGGGGGGGGGGGGGGGGGGGGGGGGGGGGGGGGGGGGGGGGGGGGGGGGGGGGGGGGGGGGGGGGGGGGGGGGGGGGGGGGGGGGGGGGGGGGGGGGGGGGGGGGGGGGGGGGGGGGGGGGGGGGGGGGGGGGGGGGGGGGGGGGGGGGGGGGGGGGGGGGGGGGGGGGGGGGGGGGGGGGGGGGGGGGGGGGGGGGGGGGGGGGGGGGGGGGGGGGGGGGGGGGGGGGGGGGGGGGGGGGGGGGGGGGGGGGGGGGGGGGGGGGGGGGGGGGGGGGGGGGGGGGGGGGGGGGGGGGGGGGGGGGGGGGGGGGGGGGGGGGGGGGGGGGGGGGGGGGGGGGGGGGGGGGGGGGGGGGGGGGGGGGGGGGGGGGGGGGGGGGGGGGGGGGGGGGGGGGGGGGGGGGGGGGGGGGGGGGGGGGGGGGGGGGGGGGGGGGGGGGGGGGGGGGGGGGGGGGGGGGGGGGGGGGGGGGGGGGGGGGGGGGGGGGGGGGGGGGGGGGGGGGGGGGGGGGGGGGGGGGGGGGGGGGGGGGGGGGGGGGGGGGGGGGGGGGGGGGGGGGGGGGGGGGGGGGGGGGGGGGGGGGGGGGGGGGGGGGGGGGGGGGGGGGGGGGGGGGGGGGGGGGGGGGGGGGGGGGGGGGGGGGGGGGGGGGGGGGGGGGGGGGGGGGGGGGGGGGGGGGGGGGGGGGGGGGGGGGGGGGGGGGGGGGGGGGGGGGGGGGGGGGGGGGGGGGGGGGGGGGGGGGGGGGGGGGGGGGGGGGGGGGGGGGGGGGGGGGGGGGGGGGGGGGGGGGGGGGGGGGGGGGGGGGGGGGGGGGGGGGGGGGGGGGGGGGGGGGGGGGGGGGGGGGGGGGGGGGGGGGGGGGGGGGGGGGGGGGGGGGGGGGGGGGGGGGGGGGGGGGGGGGGGGGGGGGGGGGGGGGGGGGGGGGGGGGGGGGGGGGGGGGGGGGGGGGGGGGGGGGGGGGGGGGGGGGGGGGGGGGGGGGGGGGGGGGGGGGGGGGGGGGGGGGGGGGGGGGGGGGGGGGGGGGGGGGGGGGGGGGGGGGGGGGGGGGGGGGGGGGGGGGGGGGGGGGGGGGGGGGGGGGGGGGGGGGGGGGGGGGGGGGGGGGGGGGGGGGGGGGGGGGGGGGGGGGGGGGGGGGGGGGGGGGGGGGGGGGGGGGGGGGGGGGGGGGGGGGGGGGGGGGGGGGGGGGGGGGGGGGGGGGGGGGGGGGGGGGGGGGGGGGGGGGGGGGGGGGGGGGGGGGGGGGGGGGGGGGGGGGGGGGGGGGGGGGGGGGGGGGGGGGGGGGGGGGGGGGGGGGGGGGGGGGGGGGGGGGGGGGGGGGGGGGGGGGGGGGGGGGGGGGGGGGGGGGGGGGGGGGGGGGGGGGGGGGGGGGGGGGGGGGGGGGGGGGGGGGGGGGGGGGGGGGGGGGGGGGGGGGGGGGGGGGGGGGGGGGGGGGGGGGGGGGGGGGGGGGGGGGGGGGGGGGGGGGGGGGGGGGGGGGGGGGGGGGGGGGGGGGGGGGGGGGGGGGGGGGGGGGGGGGGGGGGGGGGGGGGGGGGGGGGGGGGGGGGGGGGGGGGGGGCGGGGCGGGGGGGGGGGGGGGGGGGGGGGGGGGGGGGGGGGGGGGGGGGGGGGGGGGGGGGGGGGGGGGGGGGGGGGGGGGGGGGGGGGGGGGGGGGGGGGGGGGGGGGGGGGGGGGGGGGGGGGGGGGGGGGGGGGGGGGGGGGGGGGGGGGGGGGGGGGGGGGGGGGGGGGGGGGGGGGGGGGGGGGGGGGGGGGGGGGGGGGGGGGGGGGGGGGGGGGGGGGGGGGGGGGGGGGGGGGGGGGGGGGGGGGGGGGGGGGGGGGGGGGGGGGGGGGGGGGGGGGGGGGGGGGGGGGGGGGGGGGGGGGGGGGGGGGGGGGGGGGGGGGGGGGGGGGGGGGGGGGGGGGGGGGGGGGGGGGGGGGGGGGGGGGGGGGGGGGGGGGGGGGGGGGGGGGGGGGGGGGGGGGGGGGGGGGGGGGGGGGGGGGGGGGGGGGGGGGGGGGGGGGGGGGGGGGGGGGGGGGGGGGGGGGGGGGGGGGGGGGGGGGGGGGGGGGGGGGGGGGGGGGGGGGGGGGGGGGGGGGGGGGGGGGGGGGGGGGGGGGGGGGGGGGGGGGGGGGGGGGGGGGGGGGGGGGGGGGGGGGGGGGGGGGGGGGGGGGGGGGGGGGGGGGGGGGGGGGGGGGGGGGGGGGGGGGGGGGGGGGGGGGGGGGGGGGGGGGGGGGGGGGGGGGGGGGGGGGGGGGGGGGGGGGGGGGGGGGGGGGGGGGGGGGGGGGGGGGGGGGGGGGGGGGGGGGGGGGGGGGGGGGGGGGGGGGGGGGGGGGGGGGGGGGGGGGGGGGGGGGGGGGGGGGGGGGGGGGGGGGGGGGGGGGGGGGGGGGGGGGGGGGGGGGGGGGGGGGGGGGGGGGGGGGGGGGGGGGGGGGGGGGGGGGGGGGGGGGGGGGGGGGGGGGGGGGGGGGGGGGGGGGGGGGGGGGGGGGGGGGGGGGGGGGGGGGGGGGGGGGGGGGGGGGGGGGGGGGGGGGGGGGGGGGGGGGGGGGGGGGGGGGGGGGGGGGGGGGGGGGGGGGGGGGGGGGGGGGGGGGGGGGGGGGGGGGGGGGGGGGGGGGGGGGGGGGGGGGGGGGGGGGGGGGGGGGGGGGGGGGGGGGGGGGGGGGGGGGGGGGGGGGGGGGGGGGGGGGGGGGGGGGGGGGGGGGGGGGGGGGGGGGGGGGGGGGGGGGGGGGGGGGGGGGGGGGGGGGGGGGGGGGGGGGGGGGGGGGGGGGGGGGGGGGGGGGGGGGGGGGGGGGGGGGGGGGGGGGGGGGGGGGGGGGGGGGGGGGGGGGGGGGGGGGGGGGGGGGGGGGGGGGGGGGGGGGGGGGGGGGGGGGGGGGGGGGGGGGGGGGGGGGGGGGGGGGGGGGGGGGGGGGGGGGGGGGGGGGGGGGGGGGGGGGGGGGGGGGGGGGGGGGGGGGGGGGGGGGTGGGGGGGGGGGGGGGGGGGGGCGGGGGTGGGGGGTGGGCGGGGGGGGGGGGGGGGGGGGGTGGGGGGGGGGGCGGGGGGGGGGGCGGGGGGGGGGGGGGGGGGGGGGGGGGGGGGGGGGGGGGGGGGGGGGGGGGGGGGGGGGGGGGGGGGGGGGGGGGGGGCGCGGGGCGGAGGGGGGGGGGGGCGGGGGGGGGGGGGGGGGGGGGGGGGGGGGGGGGGGGGGGGGGGGGGGGGGGGGGGGGGGGGGGGGGGGGGGGGGGGGGGGGGGGGGGGGGGGGGGGGGGGGGGGGGGGGGGGGGGGGGGGGGGGGGGGGGGGGGGGGGGGGGGGGGGGGGGGGGGGGGGGGGGGGGGGGGGGGGGGGGGGGGGGGGGGGGGGGGGGGGGGGGGGGGGGGGGGGGGGGGGGGGGGGGGGGGGGGGGGGGGGGGGGGGGGGGGGGGGGGGGGGGGGGGGGGGGGGGGGGGGGGGGGGGGGGGGGGGGGGGGGGGGGGGGGGGGGGGGCGCGGGCGGGGGGGGGGGGGGGCGCGGGGTTGGGGTTGGGGGGGGTGGGGTGGGGGGGGGGGGGGGGGGGGGGGGGGGGGGGGGGGGGGGGGGGGGGGGGGGGGGGGGGGGGGGGGGGGGGGGGGGGGGGGGGGGGGGGGGGGGGGGGGGGGGGGGGGGGGGGGGGGGGGGGGGGGGGGGGGGGGGGGGGGGGGGGGGGGGGGGGGGGGGGGGGGGGGGGGGGGGGGGGGGGGGGGGGGGGGGGGGGGGGGGGGGGGGGGGGGGGGGGGGGGGGGGGGGGGGGGGGGGGGGGGGGGGGGGGGGGGGGGGGGGGGGGGGGGGGGGGGGGGGGGGGGGGGGGGGGGGGGGGGGGGGGGGGGGGGGGGGGGGGGGGGGGGGGGGGGGGGGGGGGGGGGGGGGGGGGGGGGGGGGGGGGGGGGGGGGGGGGGGGGGGGGGGGGGGGGGGGGGGGGGGGGGGGGGGGGGGGGGGGGGGGGGGGGGGGGGGGGGGGGGGGGGGGGGGGGGGGGGGGGGGGGGGGGGGGGGGGGGGGGGGGGGGGGGGGGGGGGGGGGGGGGGGGGGGGGGGGGGGGGGGGGGGGGGGGGGGGGGGGGGGGGGGGGGGGGGGGGGGGGGGGGGGGGGGGGGGGGGGGGGGGGGGGGGGGGGGGGGGGGGGGGGGGGGGGGGGGGGGGGGGGGGGGGGGGGGGGGGGGGGGGGGGGGGGGGGGGGGGGGGGGGGGGGGGGGGGGGGGGGGGGGGGGGGGGGGGGGGGGGGGGGGGGGGGGGGGGGGGGGGGGGGGGGGGGGGGGGGGGGGGGGGGGGGGGGGGGGGGGGGGGGGGGGGGGGGGGGGGGGGGGGGGGGGGGGGGGGGGGGGGGGGGGGGGGGGGGGGGGGGGGGGGGGGGGGGGGGGGGGGGGGGGGGGGGGGGGGGGGGGGGGGGGGGGGGGGGGGGGGGGGGGGGGGGGGGGGGGGGGGGGGGGGGGGGGGGGGGGGGGGGGGGGGGGGGGGGGGGGGGGGGGGGGGGGGGGGGGGGGGGGGGGGGGGGGGGGGGGGGGGGGGGGGGGGGGGGGGGGGGGGGGGGGGGGGGGGGGGGGGGGGGGGGGGGGGGGGGGGGGGGGGGGGGGGGGGGGGGGGGGGGGGGGGGGGGGGGGGGGGGGGGGGGGGGGGGGGGGGGGGGGGGGGGGGGGGGGGGGGGGGGGGGGGGGGGGGGGGGGGGGGGGGGGGGGGGGGGGGGGGGGGGGGGGGGGGGGGGGGGGGGGGGGGGGGGGGGGGGGGGGGGGGGGGGGGGGGGGGGGGGGGGGGGGGGGGGGGGGGGGGGGGGGGGGGGGGGGGGGGGGGGGGGGGGGGGGGGGGGGGGGGGGGGGGGGGGGGGGGGGGGGGGGGGGGGGGGGGGGGGGGGGGGGGGGGGGGGGGGGGGGGGGGGGGGGGGGGGGGGGGGGGGGGGGGGGGGGGGGGGGGGGGGGGGGGGGGGGGGGGGGGGGGGGGGGGGGGGGGGGGGGGGGGGGGGCGGGAGGGGGGGGGGGGGGGGGGGGGGGGGGGGGGGGGGGGGGGGGGGGGGGGGGGGGGGGGGGGGGGGGGGGGGGGGGGGGGGGGGGGGGGGGGGGGGGGGGGGGGG